>VDFB02356411.1:0-28766 GCA_007258455.2 Sequoia sempervirens | reverse complement strand
TTTTCTCTCTAGATTTGATCTCAAGTCACTTCTTCAAATTTTTTAACATTCTTTATATTTGTTTTTCATCTTAACATTCAAGAATTCTTCAACTCTTTTTCCTTCTTCAACTTGCATTTTTAGACTGGTAAATTTTTTATTTGATTGCTTCAGATACTCATTGACTTCCTTATGCCTTTCTCTAAATTTCTTAATCTAATCCCTTAACTTCTTGATGCATTCATCTGCTTCCTTGAAACTTTCCTTCATATCTTTATTCTCACTTTCAATCCTTTCCATATCTTCAAGGGCCATTCTAATTTCTCCATTCATGTCAACCATACAATATTCTTTAGTGAAACCAATTGAAGGAATTTCTTCCAGAGGAATAGGATATCTTCTAACAACCATGTGTTCAACCTCCAAGACCTTCCTCAAGTGGTTAAGCTTCCAAGGAACCAATCTCTTATACCAATTATTGAACACCCATAATACTGAGAGGGGAGTGAATAAATATTATTTGAAACCATTATACATTTAAACACATTTTCAACAAGGAAAGAAACCATCAAAGAAACCATCAAAGAACACAATACATGAACACCAATTTTTTTATGTGGAAAACCCAAAAAGGGAAAAACCATGGTGAGGATTAGCTCATAATATATTATAACTAGTTACAAGATATTACGCAAAGGCTCACTACCAAGTGAACTCACTATTTGGTGGACTCATTGTCCATACAAAGAAAAGAGAGATATAAAAGAGGGGTGGCACACTACTAAGATTTAAACTGTTATCATTGCATCTATAATATGTAGGAAATATAGTTCCACTGAAGCTCAATATACAGAATCAACACTCTTCTGATACTTTACTCAACACTCTACTCTACTCTTCACTCGCATCTTACTTGCACTATGATTATTAGGAATTCACACACACATTTTAAAAATCTCTATACAACACCAAAATGACCTTATACTTATACCCATTCCATCCACATACACCTACAACATCAATTAGGTCATCCTAATTAGATGTATTGTGCCTAATATGACTTGTCAGCCCAAAACACACTTCATGCCACAACTCAAAACTTATAACACATCAAATAGGTTGAGATGGTCCTATAATAGATCCCACATAATTGATTAACACTTATCTAAAATTCACATAACTCAAAACTTTTTAGGTTGGCATTGTTGGTGACCTAACACGAAAATACACCAACTAATCATACTCAAACTGACATGCGAACCTCTAAACTACATGCCACTTGGAACTTAGATGCAGCTGACACCTATAGACACTTACACAAATCATCAAGAATAGATTTTCTTTTGTTGTGAAGTGAAGAACATTCAAAATAGATACCCTACACTAGCAACATTATCACAGGAAAACTTGATATACTATTAACCATAACTTTTGCACTGGCAAGAAAAACAACATGAACTTTGGATTTAGACTTCTCTGACATCCAACAAAATTTCCTTAGAATTGTAGACAAAAATATGTTAATTCAAACCAACATAGATGTTCTTTTGTTGTGAAGTGAAGACCATTCAAAATAGGTGCTCTGCACTAGCAACATTATCATAGGAAAACTTGATATACTGTTAACCATAACTTTTTCACTGATGGAAAAATCAACATGAAACTTTGGATTTAGACTCCTCTGACATCCAACAAAATTTCCTTAGAATTGTAGACAAAAATACTTTCATTTGTACCAACGTAGACCAAAAAAATGATGCTCTATATACTGAAAATTATGTTCTAACAACCAAATAATCAACTCATTTATCTTGCACCATAGCAAAACATATGCAACTATATGATAGATTACCATCATTTCAAACACATATGCACACCGGATCAACTAATCATCAAGTAAACCTCAAACCACAATGTTGATACCAATGGAAACACTATATCTGCACACTTTATATATCATGTTCATGTTGCCAAGAAAAGTAATGACAGACTCCTTAAACTTCCAACACAAGTCCATTTGCAAAATTGGTCGAGCTTTATCACATGATTGAAGGTTGAATTTTGTGGAAGAGCATGATGGATTCTAGGATTGGGAGATGCATTTGGCCACTTCCCTCTACCTAGTGACTTGTTTCCTATTGTTCTCATCTTTGAGTTTCATTCTATTTGCAACCTAAAGCAAGGTATCATTGTATTTTCAGGTTTAATTTGGGTGTTTTGAATTCTCCCTAATTGAATCTTATCATTGGCATAGAGGAATCACACTCTAATGCACTTGAGAAGGGTTTGCAATTATATCATAACAACCTTAGATGCAAACCCCCACATATTTTATCATATTAAGGTTAGGGTTCACAAACACTATTTTATCATCTATTTGGCTATTTGTTGAGGATTAATTATAAAAATAGGGGTTTGATTGAGGCAAACTCCCATATATCCACCCAAGTAATTTTTTTAGACACTAAAAATTGTCCCAGGTCTGCGATTTCTAAATTCTCCATCATTTCCCCTTTTGTCTTTGATAACTAAATAATTTTAATTATTTAATTATTTTCTAAAGTCACATGTCTTTTATTAATTAAATAATTTTTAATTATTTAATTAATTCATTTCTATTTTTATTTCTTCATGATTAATTAAATAAATTTATTTATTTAATTATGTCACTAATTAAGTTCCCTTCTTTCTAAAATTAAATAAATGCTAATTTATTTAATTTTTATCCACTTTCCACTATAATTAAATAATTATTTTAATTATTTAATTATTCATTAGCTTTTTCTCTCCTAAATTAAATAAATTTTATTTATTTAATTTGGTCCACTTTCTTGAATTTTGAATTAAATCATTATTTAATTCAAAATGATTTCTTTTCACATTCCTTTATAATTAAATAATTATTTTAATTATTTAATTATTCCTTAACCACAAATTAAATAATTTTATTATTTAATTTCTCCTATCTCTTTATCGCTTATCTTCCACATTAAATCTTATCTCTTGACATCTCATTTAATCCCATCCCTTGATTGAATTATCTCATAATTCAATCTCAACCCTTCATCCTTATCATTTTCCCTAATTTTTCCCTAACCCTAGTCCATACCTCAACTTTCAATCTTGGCCATTGATTAAGACACCTTATTGGCATCCAATCTCAACCATTCATTCAAATTTTTATTTTCTATAAAAGACCTTACCCTTGTCATTTTCATTATCTACACATATTATGCAAGTACATGCTACTAGTGTGAGACAACAATCTTCAATATTTTGCTAGTCACTTGTCATAGGCTTATTATTGCACACTCAAATCTGAGGGAATTATCATATTCAATCAAAATGGAGAAAAGCAATGGAGGTGAATCAATGGTAGCATGAAGATTTGGTAATATTGTTTTATGCTTTATGTCTTTATGCCCATTTGTATACATTGTTTATTAGGGTTTGGTTGTATGCTTTATTTCATGAGCCATAATATTTATACATAATTGTTGAGTGAACTGATCTTGAATTTTGACATATTTTGAGGAATTTTTAGGTTGGTCCTTTGCTTTTTGTTGAAGGTTTTGCATCATTTTGAGACAAAACCTTATTTTTCAAAGATTCAACCATATCTTTCAAAAGGATCCATATTTTTTCACAAAAAAATTTCTATAGGTTGGGGACAATATCATGAGCTTACATGATGAACATAAAATTTTTTGGAGCTTTTTTTATTTTTTTATAATTTTTTTGGTATTTTTCATGAAAAATAAATTTTGAGATCAAATTAGAGAATTTTTTGGATTTCTTTATATTTTTGGAAATCTCTCTAAATTTCAATAGGGGTTTGTTCTTTATGATTTTAATTTGGATGAAAAATAATTAGACAAAAAATAGATCTTTGAAAATTAGGGTTTTATAGAGATTTTCTTATATCTCACAAATGGTTGTAGATCTTTTCACAAAATATTTTCTGCATATTTGGGATGATGTGAGGTGCCTTCAATAAAAGAATCAGAAATTTTTGGACCTCTTTTGAATTTTTTATAATTTTTTTATGATTTTTCATAAAAAAAATGTTGGGTGCAAAACAAACAAAAAAATTGGATTTCTTTAAATATTTGGAAAGCTCTCGAAATTATAGTAAGCGTATGTTCTTTGTATTTTTATTTTTTATGTAGAAAACATTTCCAAAAATTAGATTTGTCTTGACTAGATAACCCTATAATATTAGTGATCAATTATCTTGTTAGGGTTTTGGCTTTGTAGTTGGTCTTGTGAATGTGCAGAACAAATAAATACTTCAAAGGACAAATTGGATCAACTGGACAAAATTTTTGAGCTAAAGAAATTCTAGGTGCACACATTCCATCTTTCATCTCTAATCATTGCTTGTCAACACACTTCAATTTGGGGCTTAAAAAGAACTTGTTTGATCACATATTTGGATTTTGGGGTCTAAAATAAATCTTGTTTGTTGTCACATCATTGAAATCTGGTTAAAATGAACCATTGTCTTCAATCACACATCTTGACTTGGGGTTAAAAATAACAAGTGCTTGAACTATTTTACACACATTTCAATTTTCTAAAGGGAAATTAATCACCACGAGTGTGAACCAAGTGTGGGTGTCCTCCAAAACACCTCACTTGGTTCACTTTTGTCATACCCTTCTTAGGAGGCCTGCTTGGAGCACACATCCCTCTAAGGGATGACCTCAATCAAGTGTGAATCCAAAGAAATGCTCCTTTGGGAGTTGAAATCTTGTCACTCTTGGCTAAGTCCCAAAGAACTTTATACCTTTGGGAAGTGAAGGTGAAGGGTGGGTTATCCCTTTCTCCTGGTTGTGTGGCAAGATTTCTTTCAAATCATCCTTATTCAACCTTTTGCATCCTAGCTAAAGACCTAATTGGTCATACCCACTTGACTAGCATTATTCTTGTTGTGTATTCATGTGTTTAATTAATCATAACATTTAATCTTGAAAGACAAATTTATCATTGTGTTTGGTGTGTTTTTTCATGCATTTACATTAGAAACATTTCAAAACAAGTCAAAAATCTAAAAACATTAGAAACATTTCAAAAAAAAACAAATCTAGGTCTCCTCCAAGTCAAGTTATCCACATTATCTCTAAGCCAAACTTCTAATCCTCATTTTCATCCTAGCCTTTGCATTGTCATTTAGACTTCACAATCATGTCCTCAATTCACATTGATATGCTTGCTAGTCAAATTGAATACCAATTGCTCCATAATAGACAATACCAACAAGTCATAGACTTCAAAAGATAATTCATCCAATCCAAATACCAATGCCTTTCCTACCAACAATCCATAAGTCCTAGTCATTCAACCATCTACCCTCACTATCAAGAGTCCCTTAGCCCCATTCATGCCATTAATACACAACCAACGGCCACTTATTATCCTTATCCTAACTTAACAAGGGAAACCAACCATCCACTAATCCCTTCCAAGTCTCCATGTCCAATCCTAGTCCTTCCTCCACTAACCCCTTACAGGTCTCCACATCCTATCCTAGTCCTTCATCCACTAATTCTTTTCAAGCCACTCCATCCCAACATACATTTAGTCATGAAAATTCTATCCTTGTCCAAAGTCACATCCCATTTAATAAACTTGAGGATACACGTCAAGATGAAAACCCAAGGAATGACATCATAACATCACCTTCATGTCAAGATCAAAGTACTCCATCTCATGACCCCATTCTTAAGTCCATTCAAGAGGTCCTAGACAATCATATCATCCAAAATACACCTATTGTTGACAAAGACCCCATTACCAATCATACCATCCAAGACAGTCCTATCTTTGACCAAGACACTCCCATTGACCAAGAAGTCCAAAACAATCCACTCCTTGACCTTTACGCCATTTATGACCAAACACTTGAATACAACCCTATCCAAACTTCAAACACATCCATTTTCTAAAATGAGACACTGGCCTCCATGGGACACATAGACGATCTACCTCAAGAACAAGAGATTTCTACTCTAGACATGTTTGCAAATGATCAAGCTATAGTTGAATTCACTGGACTTGATGATAATGACCATCAAGATGGTTTCAACATTGACTTGGAAGCACCAATAGAATCATCTGAATCTGACATGTCACAAAATTAGAGCAAAGAGGTCAATCAGAGAGATATCCAACAAGTCAATGAAGCTAAGACGTCTTATCAATTAGGGTCCTCTATCTTTGTCAAAGTAGGCTTTCTTGCAGACGAGAACACACCAAGTAACAGTTTCCACATACATAATGATGGGTTAGCATCTTTCTTCTAAAATGAAAAATACCCCATCATAAATAGAATCTGTCAAAACATTCAATATCAAGGAAAAGGACTAGGCATATACGAGCAAGGAATTTGAGAACCAATACAATTTCATGAAAATCTTAGACATCAAGGTCTTGGCTATTCCTCAATCAGAGAATCTAATGATGATAGTGGTACCTCCTCGATATTGGGGGCAACTTTATCTAATACAAGCATCAAAATAGGGGCCATGAGTAATCCTTGTCATAAGATTGTTTCCAACACTCCTTCCATCCATACCATAAACTGTCATTCCCAATGTCCTAAACCTTCCATTTGGAACCAACAAAAACAAAATTCTTACAAGTCAAAATTTCAAAATCAAATGTCAAAGGCCATTGAATCAAACAAAAGTCCAAGTGGACAAATGAAGTTAAAATGGATCCCAAAGAAAAATAAATCAAGCAAAGAAAATACATCAAATCTAAAAGTCAATCAAAATGTTGAGCCACAAGAAAAGAGGACTCCCACATATAATCAATGTCCACCTCCTTCAAAACGGTCATCAAGCAAGGCATCTAAAAGTGTTGGTTTCAAATGCTATCCCAATCAAAATTCCAAACTTCATCACCCACCCTCCCAAGTTTGGAAAATAAAAATTGATTCAACCAAACATCCACACAACTCTTCCACATCTACCATCAAAATTCATAATCTCACATCTCACCTAAAGTCCAAAAATCCCATATCACAAATCCATCACATCATGGCAGCAACTCTTTATCACAAGGACTCTCATGGCACTCTATCGAGATGTGTGTATTTTGACAAGGCCACTCTAGTATCAAAAAGAACCACAATGACATCAATCAGTTGTATGCAAGCGTTATGATCCTGACAAGGAAATTACTTCAAAAAGGTCATTATTGGCATATCATGGCACTAGTCTCTACATCAGCACCGGGTGAAATCACAATACCGTGTCTCACTTTTTTCCCAAGATGGACATTTACATCAATATTTTTAACTGAATCTTCATCTTTTGAGACATATAGTAGCTAAACCATAAAGAATTTGAAGATGATGTAAACTAGTGATTTGCGGAAATTTGTGTGTAGATTCTAAATATATATTTTTAAAAAAATTCTAAAATAAATCATGAATCTTTCAACATCTCCTTTCAATAACTAGTTTTAGACAGAAAACAACATTTTCAGAAAGTAACGTTTGTGTCATGCAACATAACTTTTTTTCTATAAAGGATTAAATTCTAATTTTTAGAATATAGATTCTCAACGTCAATATCTAGGGAAAGGATATTTTTATAATTTTTTGTTGTACTCATTTTTAAGAATTAATTTTTAGAATCAACATGGCTTATAATTTGGACATGGTGTGTGTGCATTACAACCCTATTACGTGTACATATCAAAATCCAATTTTTCTTTTTTGGGTGAAACAAGGAAATCAATATCTAGGGAATGGGTATTTTTTGAATATTTTTTACAATGGTTTACTATTTTTCCACCTCTACACAACAAAGAGCTTGATGTTCAGAGAAAAACCTATGTTTAGTAAAAATTAAAAATTAAATACATGATCAAATGAAAATATATGAAACATATACTTGTTGGAAAGCTAGTTTCAAGTTCTATAAAATATATCAAACCTATACTTGTTGGAAAGCTAGTTTCAAGGTCTATAATCTTGAAAAATATAATTTTTAAATGATGTTATTTAATCCCTCAAAAGTTAAAGAAAAAGTGGTTTTTTGCCAGCATTTTGGTAGCTATGAAGGAGACTCCATTGTGGGTATGATTTAATACTATCGGGGTTCTATCCAAGGGGGTTTGATCTAAGGGGGTCTTATCTTCCCCTCTTCAATTAAAACCCTTTAGATGGATCCTCTCAAGACTTAAATCATTAGTTTTTTCTAAAAATAGTGATTTCAGAAAATCAGCACATCCCCCAAGTGAGAGACACAGTATTGTGGCAACACCCCCCCGCCAATGGATTCAAGACATTTAGTGATCAACTAAAATATCAAGGCCATTTGAAAATATCAAAAATACAAAAAAATTGAAAAAAATAGTAAAGAGAAGAAATTTGTCCAACATTGAAAACCATTTTATGGCACTTTAGATAAGTACCATGATGAAAACTCGGCAAACAGGTTTCATGTGTAAGCACAATTATCTATGTGGACCATTACACTTGGGGTAAAGTCATCTCATCTCCCATACTCTTCCCATGACATTTCCTTATAACATTTCCATTTATCCATCTAAGCATTGGCCTTTCCATCCTTTGATCTTGATAACAATTGGTGTACAAACATAAATCATGCTTTGGGAAACCTCTTGACATGTCTATCCTTTGATCATATACTCATCATGAAACATCATTCCATTTCCTTCATAGCATTATCTAGACCTATATTATTCCTATGCGACATAGTCCTTGAAAGATCATATGGAAATTCCTCCAATCTCATGTCCCCTATCTTTTATCAAAGTCCACCTATCATCCCTTCATGTCTATCACCCATCTTGGTTTTCCCTTGTCAAATGGTCTAAGGATACTCCATCATGCCATTCAGTCTTGAAATGATGTCATTCCAAATGCAACCTCCCATGCCAAACAATGTCATCATCATCATCATCATCATCATCACCTGTTAATTGGTATTCAGCTTGTCTAGGGGAAAAATCATGTAATGCCAAAAAGCCAAAAAAAAATCAAAACATTTCAAAAATGCAAACAAATCATAAAATTTCAGAAAGACAAAAATCATAAAATGTCAAAAATCCCAAAAAAATCATAAGCGTCAAAAATCCAAAAAAATCAAAATATTCGAAAAACACAAAAAAAATCCAAATAACTCTCAAAAATCCCAAAATCATGAGTCAACATTCGTCACGTCAATCAAATAAGGAAAACATAGTCACATCGGTCAAATAAGTCAGACAATGTCCATCTCGTCAAACATTAGGTCACATCGGTCAAATAAGTCAAACAATGTCAATCTCCTCACACAAAGTCAACTTCCGTCAGACATATTCACACTTGAACACAAGAAAATCATCGAAACATCCACATTCAAATCACAATCCAATAGACATTATAGTCCAATCTGTCATTAAGTTAAACTCAGACAACATAGTCCAGTCAATCGTCTAGTCACATTAGTCAAATTGTCAAAATAATGTCAACTTCATCATTCTTTGGTCCTCTCCAAGATGTGTCCTTCTTGGACTTGGACCTTGTTAAAATGTCATTTTTCTTTTCAGGATATATCCTTCCTAACCTTAGGCACCGTCAAACTATCAAACTTTCAAACCATCATGCAAACAATCTTCGACAAACAAATATTGGCAAACACATTAAATGGTTGTTGATTTTTCTAGTCTATTTTGTATTATCTTTTGTCTATTTTGTCTATTTTTGCTGGTTTATTTTGTCTCTTGGTCATGTTACTATCTACCTTGAGGATGTCCTATGAAGTATTTAGAGGTGCGATGATGTCCCATGACCTATTTTGTTTTTCTTTGACTATTGTCTGTGGATTGTCTTGGCAAAAATATTGGGGCAACTTGGCCCTTAGTATGAGCTAGGACATTCCTTGTCTGCAACTGTCTATTTTGCAAGTGGATGACCTTACACACCTTGGTCTATGTCATACCATGGTGTTTTTTTTCCATTTGTGTCATTTTACCGCCCAATGATGATTAGTGCAAAGTCTTGTCTGGCAAAATATGCATCTTTAAAGTTGTCTCCCATAACATCCATATCCTCCACACTAACATTTCTTCTATGTCTCTTATCTATTTTCCTCTTATCCATTTCGAGAGCACACTCGTGTTCTTTGAACTTGCATGTCCTCTTGAGGGGGCATACCACAACTCTCCTCATCATCCTTCCTCATCCTCTTTACACTAGGGCATGTTTTGATGAATTTCTTTGACACAACACGATAAACTGCATTGTATCAAAGAGGTGCAAAATTTAGACACTAAAAATTGTCTCAAGTCTGTGATTTCTAAATTCTCCATCATTTCCCCTTTTGTCTTTGATAATTAAATAATTTTAATTATTTAATTATTTTCTAAAGTCAGGTCTTCTAGTAATTAAATAATTTTTAATTATTTAATTAATTCATTTATATCTTTATTTCTTCCTGCTTAATTAAATTATGTCACTAATTAAGTCCTCTTCTTTCTAAAATTAAATAAATGCTAATTTATTTAATTTTATCCACTTCCACTATAATTAAATAATTATTTTAATTATTTAATTATCCTCATTAGCCTTTTCTCTCCTAAATTAAATAAATTTTATTTATTTAATTTGGTCCACTCTCTTGAATTTTTAATTAAATCATTATTTAATTCAAAATGATTCCTTTTGTCACATTCCTCTATAATTAAATAATTATTTTAATTATTTAATTATTCATTGGCACCTAAATTAAATAATTTTTATTATTTAATTTCTCCTATCACCTCTTTATCCATGCCAACTTATCTTCCACATAAAATCTTATCTCTTGACATCTCATTTAATCCTAGCCCTTGATTGAATTATCTCATAATTTAATTTCAACCCTTCATCCTTATCATTTGCCCTAATTTTTCCCTAACCCTAGTCCATACCTCAACTTTCAATCTTGACCATTGATTAAGACATCTTATTGGCATCCAATCTCAACCATTCATTCAAATTATCATATTCAAGCAAAATGGAGAAGTGCAATGGAGGTGAATCAATGGTGGCATGAATATTTGGTAATATTGTTTTATGTTTTATGTTGTTATGCTCATTTGTACTTCATTGTTTATTAGAGTTTGATTTGTATGCTTTATTGTATTAACCTTAATATTTTAGCCTTAATTAAAATTTCTTTTGCAAATTTATCAAAGGTATAGATCTAAATACAAATATTTTTAGGTACAATAGCATAGAGTAGATAGAGGGTTTCAAGATTAAACTTTGAATTTTTGGAAAGGCCTTCAAAGACCTAGTCACCTAGGGGCAACACAGTCCTTCTACAATGTACTCAAATCCAACTTTTGGTGATAGGTACACATCAATCTACACCTTCCATATCTACTTGCAGAATTTTGTTTTCGTATGTTTATCTTTAGGAAATTGTATTTATCATATTAGGTCATTTAGTTTAATTAGGTTAATCATTTCAAATCATTTATAAATCGTTCCTAAGGCTCAAAAATATGTAGATCCAAGTTTGATTGGCTCACCTTTTTGAGTTTGAAAGTTCATCTATACACCTTGTTTATTTGCATCTTAATAAAATCCTTAAAAATGATGAAATACACCCTAGGTCATTTGTATTAAACTTAGGGTGTACCACATTTTTATGTTTTAATTTTGATGGTGTGAGATTGGTAAAATGGTTCTAGACTGGTGCCTACTCCTTGGGAGCCATACTAATAGTTAATTAGAACAAGAAAAAAACTAAAACCAAAATACTAATTTGCTATGTATTTGTATACAACAAATATTATAAAATTTGTAATAAATCATGTGCTTATTAATCCATAATAGATTTGCATAAACCCATACATAAAAATACTAAAATCCATACATAAGAGAAATATAACCACAAATCTTGTGATTTTTTATAATGTTGTCACATTCATCTAACTCAATATTAAATTCATGCCAACAAATATGGTAAAGGAAAATCCATAGTTGTGATTAAGAATCCCTCTTGAATATACACATACCATCATGGAGACACTCTACAATAAAAATAATCTACAATACTAACCTTCTTTAATTCCATAGGCTTGTACCCCACCAAACAAAATAGAAATGGCTTCTATGGCTACCCCACAACATAGTGCACCTACAGGCCACTAGAAACACACAACATAGCCAACCTCCCTTCAAAATGAATACAAAAACATCCTATAATAGTATTATGGAAATACCCTAAGCTATAGCACTATATCATTAAGAAAATCCATGGTCAAAATGCGCTCCCACCCAAAATGGGTTTCTTAGATTGAATAATAATTGTTGGAAGTATTGGAGGTAGCTAGGAGTAATAAAGGAAATTTGAGTTAATGCAAGTAGTTGGGAGAGCTACCTTGCATCAATGGCAATCAAGAAATGATAAAGAAAAATTCCACTCTTTTGGCACTCAAAACCCACTTTGAAAAAACTTTTATTTAATATCAGTCTCCCTTTGAAAATCTTATGCTACTAACATGTTATTTATTTCCCCTAATTTTAGGTCGGGGGAGAAGTATGATCTCAAAACCTTGGTGAAGGTTTCAAGTTCCCAATTTCTGATAAAGCTCCACCAACCTATTTTAATTGAGTTCCAACCTATTGAAGGTTCTATGTTTTAAATGTCAGGGATGTGGCAATTAACCGAAACTCTAATGAAGAACTCTTTCATCTTTTACATTAGCACCTTGGAAATAATTGGGGATCATAAGAGGTTCTAGAACCAAGTCACACCTTTGCCACCCAATTCATGTTAGGACTTAAACAACTATCTAGAACCTAACACATATCAAGAACTAAAGGAATTATGAAACCACCAAAAAAAAATGACACCAAGAATATCTTTCATTTTTATTTTTTCCTTAGTCATTTTCACACATTTATGTTGGAGGTTCAAGTTTTAAGGGGAACCTAGAACCAAGGAATAACAAGATAGCAATTGTCTAGACTTGGTGAAGAATGAGGAATAGGGACTTAAGAGGAAAGGTGGAAACCAAGAAGCAAGAAGGAAAAGGAAACGTGAACCAAAATAAAACTAGTGGGGACCAAGAGGAGAGAAGAAAGAGGGAACTTGGAATGCAAATTCCAAATCCAAAACCAAGTCTAAAGTCTACTGAACATTGGAGGTCTAGAGCAGTGAGGGAATGTAGAACATGAAAATAAAGTTATAGGTTTGTGTTGAAGCCTAGGTCCTAACAAGGAACCAAAACATAAAAGAAGCCAAGGAAAGGGAAAATAAAGTGTAGGAATAATAGTTGTCTTGGAACATGAGGTTCCAAGTCTTGATCAAGGCTTGAAACTTGTAGGGAAACCAAAGGAACAAATCAAAATAGTGAATTTTTTCAAGACAACACTGCAAGCAACAAAAGGCATGAACATTTCAAAAAAATTTAGCAAAGTCCTAACAATACCCATTCCAAAAGAATTATAAATACAATGTCACACCATCATAACATTATTAAAGTATACTTCTCCTTATGAGACAACCCCTTTAATATTGATATATATTGATGTTTTATTAATATATAAATTTACCAATATTAATAATGTAATAAGTAATAGTTAAATTTATTTTTTTTAAATAAAGATCAATAAATAATGTAAATTTTAATATCATTCCCCCACACAATTACAGTGACCAATGGCAGCGACATCTCAACCTGCAAGTGAATCATCGTGAAATCTCCAAACTAATGTCATCTCGTTATAGTTTAGTCAGTGAAAGGATTTTTTTCCTCGTGCCTCATATGTTATTTGGAAGTGTTTCCTTGTATTTAAAGGAATAATTTTCCTTTTAAAATGAAAGGTTTTTATTGGATTGAGTTTTTTTTATATGAAAATATTTTTATCAATAGCATATATTTTATTAAAATACTTTTTATTTATTATTAAGTGAGTATAATCTTAGATAAGTAGATTAAAATGTTTCAAGATGATATATAAAAGCAAATGAAAATATTTGAACCTTTCACATATTTTCTATATGTCAATGTTTTTACCATAATTATTATGAGTTTTCCACAGTTCATGAAGTTAATTAGAACAAGATTTTGGATAAAACTATGCATGTTTTTTGATCCACATTTTGACTGATGATGGATCACTAGGTGTTATCCGAAATGTCCCTTGAAAAGCATACACATCTTAATCCAAAAACTTGTTCTAATTACTATTTCTACCACTCATAGATTATAATTAATTAAGTGACAATGACATATATTTTATTCAAACAAACCTTATTTACCATTAAGTGAAAACAATCTCGAACAATTGGATTGAAATATTTCAAGATGAAATACAAAAATAAGTGGAAACATAATAGTTTGAACCATTCATTTAGTTCATGAATTGAATAAAAAAATTCTATATGACAATATTTTTACCACTCAAACTTTATAATTAATTAGGTGACAATGACATGTTTTATTGAAACAAATCTTATTTACCATTAATTTAAAACAATCTTGGACAAGTGGATTGAAGTATTTCAAGGTGAAATACAAAAAAAAGTGGAAACATAATAGTTTGAACCATTGATTTAGTTCATGAATTGAATAATATTTTTCTATATGACAATATTTTTACCACTCAAACTTTATAATTAATTAGGTGACAATGACATATTTTATTCAAACAAGTCTTATTTACCATTAAGTAAAAATAATCTTGGACAATTAGATTGAAATATTTCAAGATGAAATGCAAAAACAAATGGAAGTATAATAATTTGAACCTTTTGTTTAGTTCAAGAGTTGAACAATATTTTTCTACGTGATGATATTTTTACAACTCAAACTTTATAATTAGTTAGGTGACAATGACATGTTTTATTGAAATAATTCTTATTTACCATAAGTGGAAACAATCTAGGATAAGTGGATTGAAATATTTCAAAATGAATTACAAAAACAAGTGGAAACATAATAGTTGAATATTTCATTTATTTCATGAATTGAATAATATATTATATATGACAATATTTTTACCACTTAAAATATATAATTAATTAGGTGATAGTAAAATATATTTTATTGAAACAAGTCATATTTATCATTAAGTGAAAACAATCTTGAACAAGTGGACTGAAATATTTCAAGATGAAATACAAAAACAAGTGAAAACATAATAGTTTGAACCTTACATTGAGTTCATGAATTGAGTAACTGTTTTTCTATATGACAATATTTTTACCCCTCAAACTTTGTGGTTAATTAGGTGGCAATAACATATATTTTATTGAAACAAGTCTTATTTACCATTAAGTGAAAAGAATCTTGGACAAGGGGAAACATAATAGTTTAAACCTTTCATTTAGTTAATGAAAATAGAATATAACCTATCAATATCACTTATGAAACAATTGAGCCTTGTCTTTACTTTTTAAAAACGACATTTGAAAGTGAAAGATTGAAGACACATGTATTAGTATCTAAAAATCAATCTTTGTCAGCAAACACATCATTGCTATCAATAGAATACCCTAATCAAATTCTAGTCAAATGATGACAAGTACAAATAATCAACGTCAATAAAAACAACCAAAAAACAAAAAACCGTTATTAAATGTTTATTCCAATTACCTATAGTCTAGCAATGTAAGAAAATCAATCATTAAATACAATAAGAAACACTAATAGACAAACCCTAACATTTAAAAAATATTATAATTTACAAAATAAAGTGTTTTATTTTAATGTTAGTTTTCATTTTTTATTTATGGTCCTAGAAGTAGGTATTCTAATAATAATGACCATATATATAGAAAAAATTGTTTAGGATGTCATGATTGGTGGATGTCCAACATGTAAGTAAATGTGTTTTAATGTTACATGTATTATGGGTCCCTCTAATCCTTGTGATGAACAATGCTTAAAATATTTACTTCATTTTTTATTTATTTTAAACACTAAAATAGGTGAGTCCAAACTTGATAGCAAGAACCACAAATTTAGAAAATCCTACTTGTTCTTACAGAAACCATAAAAAGAAAAATCTAGCAAGGTGTTATCATGAGGTGATTCCAACCCACAACCAACAATAGAAAGAAAAATAAGTATTTCTCTAAATAATGGTTACACAATTATGTAGTGGGAACTAAAAATTTATTTAAAAACTATGTTGTCTCTATTTCAAAATAAATGGAATTAAGGTGTACTTAAATAGAGCTAGGTGAAAGAAAATATGCAATCACCCAAGACAATTTCCACATAATCCAAATAGAGAAATTTACACAAACAAGTATTCAGAATCCATATGCAAAAGAATAAACAACATACCATCAAAGATGGCACAAGATATCCCCTAGGAAAACCCTCATGAGAGAAAAATTGAGCCTCCAAAAGAATCCATCACTCATGTATTATTCTATAATAAATATTATATTACATCTTCAGAGTTCTCCATGAATACCTTTGAAACATCAAGCTTTCTACAAGAACTACATGTGAACAATCATGTAGCCACACATCCCATTCCATACTTCAAACCTCACAAATTCTAACAAGAGATTCTCTCAACCCCTTAGCCAAAATGACCAATTATCCAACTAACCAACCCTAGACAACTACCCATGTTCTTGCTTTTATGAACATAAGCTCACACAAAATCACCAAGTGTTATTATATAAGACCATGCGAATAATACCATGAGATTACAAAACCATTAACCCCACATTTACTTTTTGGTACTATTTTTTTTCAATATTAAATATTTTCCTAGTGTGCAACCCCACATTAAATATTTATCACAATGTTACATACAACACATAAAGTGGCCCCAAGAATGTTAACCCATGTAATGCACACATCCCTAAATTCTCTAGGTGCACCACATAATAATAAAATATTACATTATATCATTATGCAAGGTGGACAACACACCTTTTCTTAAACTAGGGTGGTGGAACTTTAGTAGTGGGATGTGCTAGTGTAGGTTTTTTATTTTTATTATGTTAATGGATATATTTTTTTATAGAAATATTAAGTTTTCTTAGGTTAATTAGACTTGGTTATTATGAGGACAAATAGCATAATTCATTAGTTACATTTTTTTCTCTCACCCACCTTTGGGTAGTTGAGTCTCACCCTCTCTTTTGGATTTATTTTCCACCTCTCATAACCATTTATTTATCTTTATCTGAGTAGGTGCAACCATGTAATTTAGAATTTTACCAAGTAGGTAAAGCTCCCACCTATTTTAAGAAATTAGAGTTATTACACCTCTTGGATGTACATATGTCCTATACAACACTCGCCTCTCTTCTCTATTAGTCAAAAATATTAATGTGAGCATTGCCTAAATTTTCTTGCATTTTCTCTTGAATTCTCTCTTTCCAAGATTCTCTCTTCATTCTACTATTTTTATCTTTGATCAATTTTTAACTAAAATTCATGTGATCTATGACCAACAATAGATCAAGTATATTAGATTCTTATCTTGTAGATTATTTAATGTGTTAGCATAGCTAAGATGTTTGATATGGTTCATTTTTTAGTCCTATTTTTTTGAGATATTTTTAAACTAATCCATTGATAATATAAGAAATTAGTATGCTCTTCTCTCAAAAATATTTAGATGATCTTGAGAATTAAAAATAATAATTTAGAAAAATAAGCATCTATAATTCTTTCGTTTTCATTTATTGTTCTTGTGAAATCTTGGTGACTACAACCTTTTGGTAATCTTGGAGGTTTTTTCAACTATTCCATAGCATCTAAAAGGCTCAAGAAACTTAATATTTACTTTTGTTTCACCAAAATTGAAGATTAAAGGACCTAGTTGTATTTATAGGGGTTTGAAGCATGGTTCTAGAAGGTATATTTAATTTTGGAGAACTTTCAACCAAAAAAAACCCAACTATCACTCTTAGAAGGCCTAAAAGCCTAAAGATTGATTATCAAATCATTAGCTTTGGAGTTTAATATGAGGGAAAAAATTGCTTCTCAAGTTGTACAATGGTCATTCCATATGAAATCCATGTAATTTTTTTTTTCAAGTTGCAATGCTACTATTGTAGTGGCAACACTACTTAGAACAACCATCACTACTCCAACATGGCCACTGCACCACTATCACTAGGGTGTATCTCCTGCACAAGTGGTGCACAACCCCAATAGACCATGCCACTATGGGACACTACTTAGGCCCAATCCATAGGGAATATTCTTTAAATATTCAACATCAAAACAACTATTTTTCTTGTAGGGAGTTTCATACCAAATTTTTGTAGTTTCATAATTTATTTAGGTAGTTTTGGGTGTTAATGATAGTTTTAGTTGAATGAAGGGCGGTTCAAGAATATTCTAACTAGGGGAACGCTTTGGTAATTTTTAGAATATTCCTTTATTGATTTCAGTTTGATGTTAGAGTGATGTCACCCTCCTATTCACTAAACTCATACTCCTTTCCATTGGGCTTTTCAATTTTATAGCCAACTTTGGGAGGCCCACTTTTAGCCATACAAAGTCCTTTATTAATGTATTTTTTTTAATTTGAGGTAGAATTTTATGCTCTATATAGTGGTAAATTCATTATTTTGATTAATTGCTCCATAATATAGAAAATAAATATTCTTCTATAATTTTCTACACGATCCTCATTTTGAGACTTTTTGAGAGCCATAACTTGTGCAAACATACTCCTTTTTGGTCTCATTTTTTAACAATTCATATTTTTGTATGTATTTAAACTTGGTGCTCTCATATTGATGTCATATTGTACTAAAATTGTAGTTTGAATTTATTTTAGCCATTTTCGGCCTTATAAAATCCTAAAAAAATTGTTATTTGTGTTGTAAATTGAACAAAATATAAAGTGCAACACTTTTTTTTTTTTTGGGAGGGGGGGGTCATTTCAAAAACTATTGAAAAGGAGGAGTCTTATGTGTCTTATTTTTACACTTCTTTTTTTCACAAACATAATCTAATTTTTTGCACTAATGGATCAATCAATAACCTTATTGTCCTAACGATTTATAATTTTGTGATTTTAAATAAAAATGATAATCTATCTCAAAAAGAAAGGGTTGCACAAGGTTACAATAGGACTTGATACATAACCAACAATGGATGCAAACAAGTCAAAATGGTTTAATAAATGTGATGAAGTATTTGGTACTTTGTGCATGCTTTTATCTCCTAACTTACTTGTTTACACTAATTTGCAACTAGTCCAAATGAAGTTGACCACATTGGAAAGACCCTTTAGTAAAAATGATGAATTAAGGAGTCATCAATTGGAGAACAAAATCATAGGGTTAATTCCTACTAATTTTGACACAAGATAAGACTTCTTCACAAAATTAAAATTAATAAGATTATAATTGTAACAATGTGGAATTAAGAAGGAAGATAAACAAATAATATAAAGGATTCTTTCTAATCTTGGTCCTAGCTATTATATATATATATATATATATATTGCATTTCATTCCACAAAATGTGCCCTACATTCCTCCTACAAAATGTCTTCTCTAGATGAGTTTGTTACATAAACCACTAAAGAAAAAAATTAATTGGTTTGTGTGGTACTATAAAACCCTCTAAGTCACATGCCTCAGCTACAAATCAAGGCACAAAAGAAAAAAGGAGATAGGAAAATATAATAAGAAACAAATGAACTAGGGAGAGAAGAAGAAAGATCAGAAACAGATGAGATTTTATGCCCCCCATGTATCCCATCAGTAATAACCAATTTGAGAGGTCTTACTTAGGTCATCTTGCATGATGTTATTCCTTTAGTTTCTTCTTTGGCTCTCTTTTTTCTTTCCTCAATCAAAAAACCAAGTTGAAAAAGTTAAAAATTGAATAAATATTGATTTTTTTCAAGGTTTTAAGGTGTTGTTTACCATCATGTTGTCATGCCTTCCCTATCAACCCTGACTCTATGCTTTGAACCTTATAAAATTTGGCTAAGTATTTTTTTTAGGTTCAACCTATCAACATTCACCTTCCTCTCTTACCTCATTAAGCCCCTTTCTTTTGCATCCCTAATACCAAAAGTTCGAAAGGAAAAAAATGGCTAAGACGTATTTCACTTATTAGGGATTGAACCATTAGGGTTTCCCTTACACCCATGAAAATTTAAGGCTCATGCATGCCTCCCTCTAACTTTCAAATTCCAAGTTATTTAATCTCAATATTGATCCTATTGGGCCTTCAGGTTTTCAACTCCCTTCATGCTTGCATCCCTCCTCAAGCATGCTTTCATCCATCTCCCTAATGCTTGAGGTCCACCCCACGTAAATTATTATAAGTTATTTCATTGGACCTTTTGGATTTTTCCTATCATCATTCCATCATTTCTACTCCCAAAATCCTAGTTCTCCATACTAATATCATCTTCAAGGATCAAAATTTTGATGTCTCACATCTTTTCTTCTATCATTGGCAAGCATCAATATGGATTCCCAATGCCTAATAATTGACAAGGGGTGTCTCATTGTGGTATCAAATTTGGATGTGCTCCCTTTTACAATTGACACTTGAAAAAAATTAGTATGAGGTAGGCTCAAGCCCAATTCTTGATAGAAGTAAAATGTCTTTAATGGAGGAAGACAAGAAATGAGGAGTTAATGGAACAAAATGAAGACAATGTTCATAGACACTCTAGGTCTATTCAAATAAGTTAGAATAGAACCAATTGTCCCACATGACCACTTGGAGACCAAATAAATACAATATCCAATTACCAATGAAGGTTGTGCATGGGCTAGATAGGAGAAAAGTAGCACCAGATAATTTTTTGTGAGGATTTCATGATCTACTAGACCTATGCCAGTTTATGTGACATCTATACATATCCAATAGATGTGGATGTCTTTCTAGAGCTCAATAACAAGAATTTTTTTCCAAAGCCTGATGCAATTTTTATACCTACATATCCATATGGGGGCATAAGTTTTTTCATATCTAGTTGGGTGTTGAATTTTTGCAAGGGGCTATTTTGACATTTGAATGGAGCTCAAATTTTTTTGAAAGGTGAGATTGGATGGTAATGACTACCAAAGACATCTTTAATATTGTAACCACTTCTATAGCTACCAAATCTAATTCATGGTAGCTCCAAAATTACCTTTATCTCTTTCTCCATAGATTCCAAGGTAAAAGGTGGCACTCACATTACATTTTTTAGTCACATGCCCCCTTTCCATCAAGAGGCCATTTCTAGGCCACAATTTCAATGGATTTTGAGAGAGAGTTTTATACTTCACCCTCAATTTCATCAATGCAAGGATTGATAGAGGTATTGGGAATATTTCCCACATCTATAAATTAGATTATTCACATGAACATGTCAGGGTTTTGTAGGATGTGGATAGGGTTCTCTCCCTATCATGTCCTCTCTCTCTCTCTCTTGTTGAACATAAAAGGCACATGGATATCCATTGTTACATGTTATTCCCTAGTTTCTTTAGTAGATACATATATTCTTAACATTCATACAACTGTGAATATTAAATAAAATTTACATTTTTACCTTCTCTCTTCTTGCTTTATGTGTATATTTGGTTACCTCCATTTTTGAATGAACATTTACTATTTTTTCTAGGTCTATATGTTGTGTTGATTTGTTGTAGTTTCTCATTGTAGGTTATTTTTCCCTTTCAATGACCTTCAAACCATAACCTCCACGTGTACCTCCAAGAGCTGATAAATAAAAAGTTGTGTGGAGTTATTTAGTGGTTTTTATTGATTATCTATGCAATCTTAGGTAGAAAGAAACACATATTCTAGTATTAGTGCATCACCACCCCTTTCATTTATACATTTCTATCTTCCCTTTCCTTTTCAAGTTGATAGAATAGGGTTAGTTTTAAAATTATTTAGTGTTAGGTTAGACCAACACTTATCATTCTTCAATAGGTTTGGAGCTTATCTGAATATGGCTATAAGAGAAGTAAGTTTTTTAGGCCTATCTCAAACCTCTAGACTCAATATTTGGGTAAATTGGCAGTCCCAAATGTGTTTGCCAGTGTTGACTTAATCAAGACCCTACTGCACAACTATGATATTAAAAACATAGTAATAGGAAGTAATAAGGGAGCTCCATTATTGGAGATAATTAGACAATTCATTGTAGATACCTTCAGATTAAACATTGTGGCCAATATAGGTATTGATTTTTGATCCCTAATTAGAGAATTTTCCAAAGACAAGCACAGTTTTAGATTAATGTGGTTACTACAACACAAAAGGAGAGGGCTAGATAGGAAATTGGTTAAATTTTCTAGAGATGAAGTTGACCCCTTTAACTTTGATATTTTTAAGAATTACTTCATTAATACTTACTTCACTTTATGCCAAGTATTAGGAGAGAATTACAAGGTTCAGATACCTATGCACATGATGATGATTTTTGCAAATATACAACACAAGGACCTAAACAAATATTTTGACTTTTCTTCTTACATTGTAGAAGGCATTCACAAGCAATTAAGAGACATGAAGGATCAAAAAGTTGGATTGTATTTCAAATGGTATTTTATTATTGTGTCATTTAATATTGTATAGTGGATTGAAGATATGGAGCAATCCCATGAAATGAAGAGTGACAAATGATTATGGTGTCAGGTTTTCTGCCTATATGTCGACATGTTTGTGGGATTCTCGTTGTTCTTTTGCTAATTATTTGATTTTTGAGAATTTGTTTGTATAAAGTGTCTTGGAGAATTTAGGTCTTTATCGCATGTGAAAATTATTATATAAAGTGGTTAAATTCTTAAGGCCTTTAGAATTTGATTCTAAGAGTATAATTGATCAAAATTGGGGTGACTAGTACTTACATACAAATTGCACATTTATTAGGGTTTATGGTACCCCTATCCAACCCCACTTCTTACCAAAATATGTGTTTGACAAAATTTGTTTTGTGTAAATCATGTGGCAATTAAATGAATCAAATAAATTTATCATCTTATATCAATAAAGAAGGGATCTCATGTTCCTATTAGAATGCACTTCTTTGACTTCAGCATCATAGATAAGGAAGGCCTAGAAGTTTCACCTTCTCTTTTGCAAGAATATAAAATGAGATTTGATGTTGTAAGAAACTATGACCTAGAGCACTATATCAAAAAAATCCTATTGGAGGCCAAAATGTCACCATATTGTCACAAGTTCAATGCTTCTAATGATGTGATCAAAAATCATTTGACTGATGATTGGGTCAAAGAGAAAGAAAAAATGGATCAAAATTGGCCAAATTTAGGAGAGAAGGAAAAGAAAATCCTTCTTATAAGGGAGCTTCCCCTAATATTACTAATTCATTTGATAGAATTACAAAGTTTCTTGGGAATTTTGATAACTTTGCATTCATGGGGAAGCCCTCCTTAGAAGGAAAGGCCCAGTGAGAAGGAAGTTGAACATCTAGTTCAACAAGAGGCTATGCCTTCACAGTTAGTAGTATATCATATGACAACTCTTGGGGTGCCAAGTGGCATGCAACCTTTGGCAAATTACTCTATGAATCCAAAGGAGGTTGCAAAGAGTATACCTAAGGATGAGGACATTGTATAAAATGTGCTAGGTGATGAAGAAGTGAATCAATTTTTTCTCCTCAAGTAAATTAGGATGATAAACAAGTGACAAAAAACAAGATCCTAATAGATTTAAATTATCCAAATATAATAGAAAATAATGTAAGATCTTTGGCCTACAGCCAATTCATGACTGATGCCAGTTTTATTACCTCCACAAAATTTAAATATTTTGTGTTACGAATAAGGAGGAAGGAATTTTAGGAAAAATTAAATAAAGTTAAAAATCAGGTACACCCCTCAAAGTATGAGGAGTTTACATAGAAGGTTTTAAAAGGAATGGACTTTGATATGAGCAACATCACCCTAGAAGAGGGAAGGAGGATTGTAAGGGAAAGTGGTTTTCTTATGCTTCCAAAATGGGATATTGCTTTATCCATTGCTCTAGATACAATAAGGAATCAGAATGGGGAAGCTTTTAAATCTAATGAGAAAGCTAAAAAGATGTATTCTTGATATGGTTTTAGTCCAAATGGGAGACTTTAGCTATCTAGGAAATTTTCCCAACTACTCACAAGCCTAATTTTGTAGAAATTTTTCAAGAATTATCTAAAAACTTAATTGTCAAAATTTGTTAGATATATCAACCCCTCAAGTAGTTTTGTTAGTAGTGCACATTAGAATTTTTAGTGAGGTAATTGCAAAGAAGTAATATGTTGACTACAATAAGCTGCATGAGACACATTTGCAATTGTTGTAGGAATATAATAAATTAGTTTCTCAATTATCCCAATCTTAGATTGCCTCCCCATCTACTCCCCAATTAGGATCAACGTAAATTTTAGCTCAAGATAGAGAGATTTTCTCTCCCAGAATAAATGAGTTAAAGTATCAATTGAAACAAAGTCAAGAAAGTGAAAAGGTTGCTAATGAAGAAGTAAGAAAGGTAGCCATTGATATAAATTATGACCTACTTGGTTATAAACTTTCAAATATTTTGCATAAAATTGAAGATACATGGAAGGGATGTGAAGTCTACAAAAGGCATATATCAAGCATGTGCAGCAATAGACAAATTTTCAAGGTGCACTAAATAATTGGATCCTCAAGGCTACTTCCATCAAAGAGATTAGAAAAATGACTTCATTTGATAATAATGCCCCTAAGAACCTTGCACAATTTGTTGATCATCTTGACTTATTATGGGATGTCACAACATTTTAGGCAAGATTGAATATGCAGATGAAGGCCAAGATACAAATGTTTGAAAATATGGAAAAGGGAGTGATGCCCATAATTTTGGATAAGTTTTCAATCATTAAGCCCCTTGATATATGGAAATTATAGTTTTTTAAAATTATATATATATATATATATATATATATATATATATATATGTATGCTATTGCAGATGCAAGGCATAATGCTCATAATTTAGAGTCCAAAAGTTATTAGATTTTTAGTGGTCCTGTGAGGAAGAATATAACTCTTGGCTTGAAAATCATACAAAGTAATTAGCTACTTTGGTTCTTCTTTTGTACATTTTTTGCTAAGGTGTATGTACAATGGGTCAATTTTGTCTTTTATGATGTGGTCACTATCATCTCCAACGGGTTTTTAGAAGATACATTTGCAACATGGGTAGAGAAGTACAATCGAATAGTCACATGTCTTCCCTATTTTGGTTCATCATGCAAATCAGGGAATCTCTTTTGTAGTGGCTTCTAATACTCTTTAATCTCCTAGTGTGTACTTTTTTCTTTTTGCAAATAGTTGTACTAGTTCTTTGTTTGATCCTTAGGACAAGATTTTCAAATGAAAATGTGACATATGTCCATGGATTTAATCTTGTTGCTTTCTTGTCTCTATAAAATGGAATTTGAAGCCATTTTGTAAGGATCTTGGAATTTTTTAAGTAGAAAAGTTTTGTCTTAGGTCTATACTAGTCTGGTCTAGGTTTTCTAGGAAAGGAATGAAAGTGCAAGTATAAATTTTGTGTACATCAATATACATTTTTAGAAAATATGAATACATTGTGATAGATTCACAATCAATTGTCTCCAATGTACATTTTACTACTCTTAAGAATAAAATAGATCAAGGATCACTAATGTTCATTTTTTCCTTATTGTATAAGTGAATGTTTCTAATATAGATTTTGTTAAAGTAATGGATCAAATTGTTGTATTTGAGATATTGAGAGTTTTAACATGTTCAAGGATTGTTAAGAAAAAATGGTTATAATTATATAAGCTCAACTAATATCAATGTAAGACAATGATATCTAAGCTTTCATTGAATTTGTTTTTAATTTATTGTTTAGAAAATACTTGCATTTTCTTTTGACCCTATTACCAATTATTTAAGACACCAGTTTGAGTGTGAATATTGATTACAAGTCCATGGTCATTCATCTACAAAATAATTTTGATTTATGTTTTAATTTGTTCTTTAATCTTTTCATATGTTCTCAAAGCCAGTAATGCAAGAATCTCCAAGAATTTAGCCCATTAGTTAGATTTATCTGCAATATTGACATTTTTTATAAGTTCACAATTCTGTTAAAACAATATCCTAGTATAAATTAAGTGTAGTTTCATTTGATATTATTAAGGATCACTCTCCAAGGTCTTGCAAACTTTAAGTGTAGAAGAGAAAATTGTGAAATCAATCTCCTATTTGTCATCCAATCTCTTGAAATCTTTGACTATAAAAAATGGCTATTCTTCAGATAATTTCAAGAATTAGTTGAAAACCAACAAGGGTGAAGATTGATTATGGTATGCAACTGAGTGGAAAAGGGATAAGTCTGATTATATTAGAAAATTTGAGTGAAATTGGTATGGTGATGTTTAGTATGGCCTATGGATATTAAAGATGGAAAGGTTTTGATTTGAAAAAATGGGATAGTTTGGATAATTTGGTTAGATTTCTAGGTCTATTTTAGGTCAAGTAGACCAAAAATTTAGTCAGTGTATTCAATAGATTCAAAATAACAGGTATTTGACTATTTTGATGAAATAGTGCAAGCATTTATCTATAGGGTGAAAGTGTTAAAATAGTGCAAGTGCTAAAGAACACAGTGGAAGAAATTTTTGGGATTAATGTGTCTCAACCTTTGAGTCCTAGCATTATTTTTGGGATAAATATTTGTGCAAATTTTAATAAACCCTAAGTATCCAACCATAGTAGTTTTCATAGAACTTTGTGGGACCCGTCAGGGAGAGTTATATCCTACACGCAAGGTGTGGAGCTTGACAAAGTGCCACTTGTCACTTAGGCACTTCATGGAATAATTGTTTCTTGTTCCTACTTCATGGAGGTGCGCCATAGTGACACTTGTCACTTGGGTGATCATTTGGAGAGATAATTTTGTAAAAACTTCTCAGAGTTGCATGGTGGTGACATGTGTCAAGGCATGTTGAGTTAACTATGACACATGTATCTATTTTTGTGGAAGTTGGCACCCACTTTGAAAAGTCAAGATTGGAAGTTTCTATTTGCAAGGGGAGTTGTGCATGGATGTATTTTCTATTCTAAGTTGAGTTAACTTGGAATATGGATTCCTTTTGAACTACATGTTTTTGATAGGTGTTTTTTGCATTGCATGTTCATGCATGGGTGTGGGTTTGAGGAAAATTCTATTCTAGGCACTATATTCTCTATATATGCAAGTGTTTTGGCAAAGGAGTTAGGTGAGGAGAGTGATATTCACAGGGGTTATGTTGCCAAAATTTTATCAGAGATGGAACAAGATGTAAATATCTTGTAATGGCCTTCAACTTGAAGAATGTATATTATGACTTCTTTTGTTACTGAATAATATATTAGCTCTATGGTTTTAGAGTGTGGGTTATTTTAACCAAAAGGATTTTACCCATGTAAATTTGTTTGTTCTTTATCTTCTATCTTATTCTTCTTGTTTAATTCTATGTGTGTGTAATTATATTGAAACTACTTGATCTAAAAAGATTTGAAACTTAATTGCAAGCTCTTTCCTTTAAGAATTAACAGTGGGAAAATAACTATGTCAATTTCCACTTTAAGGCATAATAGTATATGCTTTTGAGGTTCCTAAACTAAAATAAATGTTACTGAAGGCACATATTGATCCTAGATGGCTTTCTAGGATGCCTATTTTCCTAATAAATTGGTATCAGAGCTCAATTCCAGTTTTGCATGTTCTTGTATGTGCATGTATGTAAGTTGCATGTACTTGGATGTGTGTTTCATGTATTTTCATGGAATTTCATGTCACTTTCATATGCTCGCATGGTGATGCATGTGGTGTTTGGAGTTTTGAGTATTTCTTTTGGTGATTTCTTAGCCTTGGAGGCTTATAGGAATCTGAGCTAGAGGAATGGGATGATTATTAATTCTTTGGTGAGTGAAATACTTGTAGTTGTTCTAGTTTCTAGAAATAGAAGGAAAAAAAATGGTGATTAAGACAAAAATAAGTGGATTTGATCACATTGAAATGATGTTGATCTAGAGCTCCTAGTTAGACTGTTGAATAACCCTTATGCATGGTGGTTATTATTCATTATGTGGTTGTGTGTAGAATATTTTTTATATTGGGTGTCTGAGATAAGCTCCTTGGTCATATGAAGAGACTTGTGTTGTTATGACTTCAGTTTGGTGTACCTATGTTGGGTGCTTGATTTTAACCCTTGATATCGGAAGGCATTGTCTCAATAACCCCGAATGCATGTAGGCTTTGAAGTCGATCATTGGATGATCTAAAATCTTTTGGAATAGCCTAGCTCTTCTCATATACATGTAATTTGGTGGTGGTGGATTTAACCTGTGAATGGGCCTAGAGTTCCTATTCCTCTACTTTCTTGATGGATGTTTGTACTTGCATGGATCGAATTTGTGTCCCTTGGATTTTGGGGTTTTATAGATTTTCCATTCAAAATCTATGGTGATGCATATTCATGATAATCCATTGTTCTGGATTAACTTAACTATATTTTCCCTCTCACCTTTGGGTCTTTCAAATGATAAGTGGATGTGCATTTGCATGTGTGTTGAAAACAAGGTGGTTTTGCAATTTTCCAGAGTTAAACAAAACTTGCAATTTTGTAGATCTACAAATAACTATTTTCTAGTTCATGGTCTTTGGATGATTTTGGATGTAAGATAGGTGCAACTCTACATGCATTCTTTATGCATGGTTTGAGGAGATATCAGATCTTCTCTGTACAGAGATGTTGGTATGTGATTAGTCACTCAACATTTATGCGGTGAATGCTTGGAGGGTTCCTAGACTATGGTTCT
>VDFB02356410.1:0-103981 GCA_007258455.2 Sequoia sempervirens | reverse complement strand
ATATTCCTTGGTATTTGATTCTGAGGCCATCTTTCCTATTAAGGTCAAGATTCCTTCCCTAAGGGTATCTTTGAAAGGGCATATTGATGATGAAGAGTACCATGTGTCAAGATTACATGGGCTAGAGTTCTTTGATGAATGAAGACAAAAGGAATTAGATCACCTTCAATCATATCAAAATAATCTTCATCGTAGCTATAACAAGAAAGTCTTGAATTGACATTTTGACATTGGTGACCTAGTTTTAATGGAAAATACAAAGAATCAAGCAGAAAGAGAAAAACCAAGAAAGCTTGAACCAAGAGCTGGAGATGAAGTTGGCGCCGAAGGGCACACTTCACATGCCCATTCCATCCTATTCATGATAAATTTTTCTTATACCCAACTAGGGGTAGGCACTTGACTTACGTCATTTAGATCTTACAATGGCTATTTTGAGTGCGTAAAACCATCAAAAAAATTGAAAAAAAAATGTCACAAAATGTCCTAAAAATAATCCAAAGCATCACAAAATGTCTCAAAAAAAACCCAAAAACATAACAAAATGTCCCCAAAAACTCCAAAAACATCATTAAAAACTTCAAAAAGACAAAAAAATCAAAACATGTCAAAAATCCAAAAACAAAGTTAGAGTCAGTCGCACCAATCAGTCTTTGTCATTGTCAAACTATGTTGCCTCTATGACTCAACATAGGCAAGGCCACCTGTCTATGTGCCCCTAAGGAATTAGGTCAGTCCTTTTAGATTTGTCTATATAAAATCATGACCCAGTCCTTTATCTATAAGACAAAGTCATTGGTCATGTCAAACTATGAGGTATTTGCGTGTATACCATAAGCAAGGCCATCAATTGATGAGTCCCCAAGGCCACACTAGGCTAGTCCATTAGGTTTTGTCACATTCACTATCACATACATCATATATCTTCAAATAAATCAATTTTTTTTTTAGTTAGTATTTTCAGTCAAAGTTTGGTTGAATGACGAGGTCTCTACATGTATAATGTAGGAAAGGCCATCAATCGATGAGCCCCTGAGGCCCCACTAGGTTAGTCCTTTATGGTCCTTCATGTTAGTCAAAATAAGTTGAACATTTTCATAAAACAAAAACAATTGTCAAAACATCAAGACAAGTCACACATCAACAAGACAAATAAATCAACAAGGTCATCAATTCAAACAAACAAATTGCCAAAGCAATAACAAAAACAATCAACCTATGTCTTATACAAGATGTGTCCTTCCTGAAAACAAACATGATCATTTAGTCAAAAATTCATCATCACCTTATACAGGTGGTCACATGATCTAAACCAGACTCAACATCTTATATGATATGTGTCTTTCTGAAACCATGCTTTATCATTGCCTTATATAGGTGGTCACATGATTGAAACCCAATTCAACATCTTATACGATATGTGTCACTTCTAACAATCATCTTATCAATCCCCTACACAATTAAACAAAAAATATGATCAAATTTTGGAAAATATTCTTATTGGTTTTTGACATTGTGGCTTGTTTTGTCTTATCTTTTTTTTTCTACCTTTGTTTTTGAGTTTGGTTACTAGCTTTCTCAAGGATGTCCCATGAAGGATTTAGAGAAGCAAGGATGTATCAGGACTCTTTTTCTTTGACTGTTGTTTGTCGATTTTCTTTTGGCTTTTTCTTTAAGTCTAGTTACTAGCTTCCTCGAGGATGTCCCATGAAGGATTTAGAGGAGTGATGATGTCTCATGACTCATCTTTTATTTGATAGTTGTTTGTGGTTTGTTTTGACAAAAAGACTGGGGAAACTTTTCCCTTAGTACGAGTTAGGACATTCCTTGTCTATGACTGTATGTTTTAGTAGGTGGATGACCTTGCACACCTTGGTCTATCTCATATCATGGTGTTTGTTGTCCATTTGTATCATTTAATGCCCAATGATGATTTAATGCAAGGCCTATTATGTTTCGAAAAAACATTGAAGATTTCTAGTACTAACATCTAAGTCTTCTATGCTATTATTCATTTTTTCCACTCTAACATTTCTTCTTTTCTACATCTTCACCACCCTCATCTATGTTCCTCTATCCTTTTTGTCCTTCATCTTCTAGTTCTCTCATCCATTTCAAGAGCATACTCCTATTCTTTGAATCTTCCTGTCCTCCTGAGGGGGCATACCGCTACTTCCTCGTCATCCTTCCTCATCCTAATTTCACTGGGGCATATCTTTTTCTTTGACACAATGCAATAAATTGCATTATATCAAAGAGGGGCAAAGTGTAGACACTAAAAATTGTCCTAGGCCTATGATTCTAATTTCATCATAATTCTTATCTTCATTTTCATAATTAAATAATGTTAATCATTTAATTAAAAGTCATTTGTCCTCTATTAATTAAATAACTTTAATTATTTAATTCTTACCTTTATTCTTCCTTGATTACTTAAATAAACATTATTTATTTAATTACATCGCTAATTAAATTTATCTTCTTTCTAAAATTAAATAAACTATTATTTAATTTATTCCTATGGCACTTTCAACTATAATTAAATAATCATTTAAAATTATTTAATTATTCTTTAGCCCTTTCTCTCTTTAATTAAATAAATCTTTATTTATTTAATTTAATCCAAAATCTTGAATGTTGAATTAAATCATTATTTAATTCATAAAATGATTTATCCCTAGAATATTCCTCTATAATTAGATAATCTCTTTGTTGTTTAATTTGTCATTTATCACTTAAGTCTAGATATAATTAGATCATTCAGTTATCTAGTTAGATAATATCTAATTATCTTTAACAAACATACTTTCTGTGTTAATCATTTTGTTATCTAGATTAGATCTTATCTTCTACGTGTAAACCTCTATTAATTAAATAACTTTAATTATTTAATTAATTTATTCTTATCTTCTATCTATTTTAACCTTTATCTTTTACATGCAATCTTTATTCTTTTGTGTTTTGAACAGTTTCTACTAAAAATTAAATTATTATTTAATTTAATCCCCACCTTTTATGATTTATCACTCACACTAATTCAAACCTAACCCTATTGCATGTCACATCTGTTAATCTAAATCGTTAGTTAATTATCTTTAATCTGAGCCTATCATTCAAAAATCATAGTTTCTATAAATTGGCTTTACCTTCATCCTTTTTATTCTTGAAATCTTATGAGTTTTGGAAGCAACTTACTTTAGAAATATTCAATGTTTTGTTATTATCATGATCATGAGGCCATACTTGCATGCTTAATGAAAATATAAGGCAAGTATCATAAAATGGTGAAATGGAGAAGGATAATGGAGGTTACTCGTGGAATTACATAGATGTTTGGTAAAATCATTCATTTATGCATTGCTTTAACTAGTTTTTCATTGTTCTTGATTATTAGCTTAGGTTTAGTTTGTTTATGTTTTGAATTTCTTAACCTATGAATTTTCCCTATGCTATTGGTTCAACCACTTGCATGTAGCAATTGTCTTTATCAACCATGACTGTGATCACATCCTTGTACCTTTCTACAACATGAAAGGGTATCATGTCCCTCCCTTACAATTCACACTATAAGTTTTTAAAGAAACTCAGAACGTAGAGTTGCATTGAGTGGTATCTGGAAAACTATGCATGTGATCCTTTATTTGAAGTGCAACAAGAATATTTTTTTTCTAGACCACATTCTTAAAACAAATAATTTCTTTCATGAAATAGAACATAAGGAAAATTATCAAGGTACCATATTGGAAGTTGTAACATGACTCCTTGGTTTTATGCAAATTTTTCAACATGTGTTGTCAGAAGAGTTCATAGAGGTCATAATATTCTCCTTCATTTACCATCTAATGTGTAGTATAGATGGTGGTGGCTATAGTTGAACCTTCTTTGTTTGCATAGTAAACTTTGTATGGAATACCCACTATGGCATACCAAACCACAAGGTAGATGAAGTCATCTATAGTTAGGGTTTTTTATTAAATTTGGATTCGATAAGTATCAAGACTTCTTCATTCTTCACATATATCAATGTTGGTACCGGTCTGGTGGAGCACAAACTTGTCACAACCTTGATGGATTCTTTTTTTATTATATAGGGTTGACCAACCTAGAAAATATCCTCACGAATTCAACTTAAAGCAATTTTGACTCATTCATCTTCATAGAAAAATTTAGGAAAACTATTTGACACATCTAATCCTTTTAGTTGCACATTCACATATTCTAGCTTTAGCTGAAAATCATCACCCAAGAGATGATTGAATATAAATTCTTCCAACTTCAAGTGGTTGTATTCATTCAAATTTGAATGAATGTAGATGTGGACATCATCTAAATGCAATACACTAATAGGAACATGAGAGAATTCTCCATCCTTGTCGGTTTCCATGGATTTGTATGAACGCTTCTTAAATTTTGGTCTTGGCCTTTCAACAATGTCAATGACAATTGGTGTAGCCATGATATCACTTATTGTAGCTAGGGTTTTATAACCAAAAAAAGAAATACCTATGAAAGTTATCATAAAGGGTTTGCATGAAATTTTTTGAGAGCTTTCTTCACTATTTTATCTCCTGAGCTCACATGAAATGGGTGTGTGCAAGAAGTTGAGTCCACTTTTTAGAATTTTTCACATTTGACCTTAAAATTTGAAGTACTTAGAGATGGAATCTTAAAAAAAGTCATGCATCATAAAATGTAGTACTCATAGTCTAGTTTCCAAATATGTAATTTATTTTAATACCCAAATGATATAAATTGATTTTCAATAGGTTTTTTTAAAAACCACTATTTAAAAGTTACTTTTTTTACCATACCATGTATGTGTACTTAATCCATATTTTGACATAAATAATTGTATATTTCTAAATCCTTTAGGGAAAAGATTTGTAACTCACTGAAGTATATTCTGGATTTTTTTTTGTAATTTACTCTTGAATATTTTTTTTATTTATTTTTTATTGGCCATATTTGTTGTTTTGAAAAATTGCCATGTACGTCATGCATAAGATGACCTAATCTTATAACTTTTTGTTTTTTTTTTTCAAATTAAAAAGAATTGTCTGAAGTACATTTTTTCATATAATTCATTTTTCAAAAAAATATTCTAATAAAAAGTTATTAAAATACTAAAAAATCCTGTTATTTCAAGTTTATGGACAAGTTTCATTAGAAATCAATTGAAAAATAGAAAAAAAATCCAATTATAAAAAAAATTACATATTTGGAATCTACACTATCTCATCTATAATGAGTTTTAATTTTGTCAAAAAATTCTACAAAAAAGGTCTTTAGAAATATGTCCAAAGTCACTATTTTCTTGTGAAATTGACATGAAATTCAAGTTGCAAGTCAAACTAGGTCCAAAGCTTAGGTTTGAGTCCCCAAGCCTTTTTTTGAATTGAAAAAAAAAGAAAAAACCTAACCAAATATTCAAAATTTAAAAAATAGGATCCCATTTCATTAAAAAAATAAAATTATGCTTTTATGAAATGGGATCCCATTTCATAAAAGCATAAAAATTACTTTTTATGAAATGGGATCCTGTTTTACAAAACATGTACCAATTTTGTTTTGTAAAACGAGATCCCATTTCATAAAAGCATAAAAAAATATTTAGAATGTGATATCCTATCTCTTTTGAAAGGTAAATCTCTATCAACAAGCCTCAAGAGATAACCCCAAGGTCTCTAATGTCAAGTCTTGACAATGCAACAAACAACTCAGTGATAAATGTGAAAATGTTGGTAATCATAAGGGGCCTTACAAATGAATAATGCTAGAAGTATACTTTCATCAGATGTAACAATATGGTGATGCTTTTAATCTTAAAACTAACCCAGATTCAAAGAAAGATCAAAAGAGAAGGGTTGAGAGAGATCATATTCTAACTCCTAAGATCAATCACAAAAATGATGAAGTCTTCAAATGGATAGATCCCCAATAAAACCAACCTCTTCTTAATCAAGGACAAGCCTACAACTCCATAGGAACGGTGCAATCTTCTAAGGAAATTGAAAGATTTTCAGACTATGAACATTCATCCACATACCCAATTGTTGGCGCAATGTAAACAAACATTTACAGTTGAACTTAGCACAAAATAGGGCCCAAACTAACTTTACACAACAACTTACAATCAACAAATTTATAAAAGTATGGACCGAAGATTGACCAAACATCATTCACATTTTACCATCATTGCAAAAGAACTAAAATCTAACATCTAACATTGAGAATCAAGAACAAGAAACCATAAAATTGTTTGAAGTTGAACACAAAGTTCACCAAACAATGACTCAATTGCATTAACTTCTCTAGCATTTACATAATAGTTTTCAGTCCTCTCATCTCCTACAACTATTGGCTTGCAAAATCTAACTTCTCCTAACTTAGCCAATTCTGGCTTTTCTAACCTAGTTTCACTGTCTAATCTCCTACAAATGAGAAGGAAAAGGCATTTTATAGATATTACATTTTAGATTCAATGGCCAAGATTAAATCCCTTCAATGGCTCATATTCATCCTCTAGAAATTTTAGGAGGTTACATAAATTTTGACAATTCTTTGTACATCATCATCCAATCAACATAATTCTATTATAGCCAGGAGCAATGAGAAAAAAAACAATTTTCCACCTAAACATTGATAAAAATTCCCATTGGAGAACAAAAGCAGCATCACATGTCTCCTCATGTTTAAAACATATCCTCCAGCTATAGACAAGTTGTGGCACAAATTCTCATGTGGGTGCATATTAAATACTTGATTTGAACTCTTCCATATTTTCCTCTTAGCACGAATCCATATGAGAGTCCCCTTTTGATTTATTTAATCCTGAAAAATAAATACCATCATTAGTAGCTCACATGTTAAAAATCCTATCCATAAAATCTCCAAATTAAACTTGAATAAAATTTTGAAAATTTTGGCCTTTTAAGAAATTTTTTTATGTTTTTTCAAAAAAAATCCATTTCAAGAATTTTCATTTTTGGGAATATTTTTTAAATTCCATTTTGGAAATTTTACATTTCAGGGAAAAATGCATTTTAGGAAAAATTTCCATTTTTGGAAATTTTCAGGATTTTTGATAGGTCTTGGATTTCTCAAAAAATGGCAATTTTAGGAATTTTGATATGTTGTGGATTTCTCAAGTTAATGGATTTTTTAGGGAAAATTCGTCCAGGAAGAATTTTTGAGAAGAATTGGACTTAAGGAAAATCCGCCTGGGGAGGATTTTTTAGAACTGGACTAAGGGAAAATTTGCTTGGGGAGGACATTTGAGAAGAACTGGACTTAGGAAAAATCTGCTTGGGGAGGATTTTCTCAAAATACATGGGAGGTGGATTTCTCTGAAACTCCCAAGATACCTTAAAATATTGCCTTCATCAAATCAAATATGGACTTGATCTCAAAATAACCCCCCAAGAAAAGCAAAACTAAAAATTGACAAAGTCAAGATGCAGAGATGCAAAAGAAAAAAGAGGGTCCCCACCTCCAGTGGGGCATGTGCAAAAAGTGCACAACAAATGGTGACTTTGTTGAGAAAATGCTCCAGAGCATTTCGATGACAAAGTAGAATCAAGAACCCAAAATCTCTAGTATCAATCCTCACATCAAATCAACTAATAAACTAAAGTCTCAAAACCATTGAACAAGCTAGCCCCTTCTGCATTGGGAATATGAGTGTGTGCAAATATATTCATTTCCCTCCCCAAGCTACTACATAAACCAAGTTTAGTTAGGTTAAGCTATGTAAAGATTCTAACTTCAAAAGCAACCCGGATAGAGCCTTGCTATTGGTCAGACATTCATAGCCCCGATGAGGTTATCATTGTGATTCTCCTGAACATAGCTCTACTACTAGCCAAACATCCATTTCCCTAGTAGAGATATTCAAATCCTCCTAATAGGTTGAATTTACTTTATTTTGATATTCAATATTTTCTTTTCTTTTCTTTTCTTTTTGATTTTTCCTTTTTCATTCTTTCCCTTTCAACTTGTAAGCAATGAAGCTCACACTCAGGGCTGAGAATAATAGTGGCGTTGAAGCAAAAATTTAAGATTTTTCACTTAACTAGACTTTACAAGGAACCTATCAACAACCTTAGGATTCTTAAGATGTGTATAAAATGTAAGATTTGAGCACATTCAGGAACTAACTTAATCCAATGACTTATCCACTTTAAACGTTTAGCACATGTGACACTAGATAAAGGATTTCCACCATCCCATCTAGAAAAATGATTAGAGTTTGTAAAAGAAATACTTAAAGTAGTCCTAGATGAAATAATTGTTGATGTGTGAATAAGACACTCCCAATAGAAAATAGGGGAACCTAAGCTGAAGAAGCAAAGTAGCAACCAAACCAAAACCAAAAGCAAACCTAAACTAACTAAAACATAAGAAAACCAAAAGAAATCTAAATTAACCAAAGAAAACTAATCCTGAAGCAATCTACCCTAAATAAAAAAAATATAGCAAAGAAAACCAAAAGCAAAAGAAAGTAGAGTAAACTACATTTATTCAAATCAACATTATGTACAAAGAGATTCAAAAGTGATTCATAATCAGACAGGGAAAACCAAGACCTACCCCAATATGGCTCATCAATGCATGGAAAAGTAATGAGGTGATAGTAACAGTCCTCAAGAATGCAAATTCATCTTTATATTTAGTAGAATAAATCTCCACATTGTAGAATTCAGACTCAACCTCATAATCAGGAATAATCAACAATTGGGGTAACTCATTAAAACCATGATCAACCCAAATGCAAGTTGTCTTTCCTAAACCTCCATAATCAAATTGATAAACTTCAATAATTTTAGTATGGAAAGAAACAACTTGGTGTGTTCTTTGCTCAGATTGAATGTCATGTTTATCATCCTCCAACCGTGGAGATTTGATATCCATGTCATCAGGAGGTCTCAATTGATGTTGCAGTATTCCTCTTGCATTTGAAACATGCACAACAAAAACAAACTCATCAACAAGCAGTGCAGGGTGAGATTCAAATTGAACAAATTCAGAATTAACATCATGAAACATTTAACCTATTTTCATGTCTTCATGAGGTATCAATGATGAAATTGTAGAGGCATTGTCATGCACATTAACTTGTTCATGTGAATGCTCATCAAAATCAGCTAAAGGTTGATCTTCAAGCTCATTTTCACTAGTAGTTGTGTGGTCATATTCAATAGTTATGACTGGAACATCATTGTGTTCAATATCTTCTATGATTCCTTGCATACCAAAATAATTTAGACAAGTCTTACCAATATCAAAGCATGTAACATGTGAATAATTATTAGAAAATACATCAAAATGTAAAGGAAAAACAAAATTTTATAAACAAAAAGACTCCTTGTTATCCATTATTAGTGCAAGTTTAGATTCTTGACCACAACCATCATCAATATCAACTTCTTTTAGAAAAAAATTGGCTCCTTTAGCTTGCTCCATGAGACTTTTATCAAAAATTTGTTGTAGTTCTTTTATTGAAGACTCAATCTACTCCAGGGTTACCTCAACATTTTTTGCTATGCATTCCTCAGATTCAACAACTTGTTGAAATTCTTTGATTGAAGATATATTCAATGTAGCTTTCTATGCATGCCTTGTACCTTGTTCTTCCACCTCCTTAATTGTTGTCTGACATTGAAAACATGTGAATTCTAAATGTTCTTCCTTATTTATCCCGCACCAAGTTGGTAACAACAATTCCTTTGGGCATATTTTGTATCCCAGACTTGACCAATCTTTCATAAATCTAGCAACAAACTTCTCATATCTAGCTTGTGTTGGATCTTCATCATGAATAGAAGCAATCCAACTGATCACTTCTTCCTCTTGTGGTTCATCCTCTACTATATTTTCCACTTCAAACCCTTGGATAGCCTCTATAGGAACAACATCCATTATTTCTATAGGATGCTCCTTTCTTGAATTTTCATCAATTACCTCTGTTGTCTTAGATATTTTAGATTCTTCCCCTTGGCATGCTATCTCATTTGTGGACGGCTCAACACCTACTGCACATTCTTTAGATCTAGAATTTGGTGGATTCTCTATAGTATATTCCTTGAGCAACTATTCTTTGCACTCTAGATGCCTCCCAACTTTGATGATAATGTCCACACATGAATGACAAGTGAATTCTGAAGGGGTTAGATTATGAACTCTGTACAATTTAGATAGGAGGAAATCTTGTAGACAACTACCACCACTGAGCTGACCTTCAACTAACTCTATGAATGACTCAATTGTAGCATCAACAAACTCTAAATCTGCAAAGACTAGTGGTTTAGGAACGTTCCACATGAAAATATCCCTTTGCAAAACCATCTCGATTCTACCCAAAATGTTCAAACATTCCAGCTCATTGTGTCTATAGGCATTATGAATTATGTATTTATCTGATAAAGTGTAGTGATTCAAACCCTTATTGTTCAAGAGATCCAATCTCTTATTTAGGGACTCACGAAGTTGAGGAATATCAATGTGAAGACTATTCCCATCATGAAAAACATAGGATTGATTTTCCATCTTGACTCAAAATTTGTATTTTTCAGATTTAGAGATCTATCATATCTCATATTTTTAACATGAAGGCTCATTCAACTTCCAGCTATGTCACTTTATGCTCATGCCCTCCCTCTAGCACCAATCTATTGATGGTGTTTTCTACGTAGCAACAACTTAGATAGAATATGATATCCTATCTCTCTTGAAAGGTAAATCTCTATCATCAAGCCTCAAGAGATAACCCCAAGGTCTCCATTGTCAAGTCTTGACAATGTAACAAACAACTCAGTGATAAATGTGAAAATGTTGGTAATCACAAGGGGCCTTACAAATGAACAATGTTGGAAGTATACTTTCATTAGATGTAACAATATGGTGATGCTTTCAATCTTAAAACTAACCCATATTCAAAGAAAGATCAAAAGAGAAGGGTTGAGAGAGATCCTATTCTAAATGCTTCAAATGGATAGATCCCCAATAAAACCAACCTCTACTTAATCAAGGACAAGCCTACAACTCCATAGAAATGGTGCAATATTCTAAGGAAATCGGAAGATTTCCAAACTATGAACATTCATCCACATACGCAATTGTTGGCGCAATGTTAAAAAACATTCACAGTTGAACTTAGCACAAAACAGGGCCTAGACTAACTTTACACAACAACTTACAATCAGCAAATTGCTAAAAGTATGGACTAGAGATCGATCAAACATCGTTGACATTTCATCATCATTGCAAAAGAACTAAAATATAACATCTAACATTGAGAGTCAAGAACAAGAAACCATAGAACTACTTGAAGTTGAACACAAATTTCACCAAAGAATGACTTAATTGCATTAACTTCTCCAGCATTTACATAACAGTTTCCAGCCCTCTCATCTCCTACATCTATTGGCTTGCAAAATCTAACTTGTCCTAACTTAGCCAATTCTGGCTTTGCTAACCTAGTTTCACTCTCTAATCTCCTACAAATGAGAAGGAAAAGGCCTTTTCTAGATATTACATTTTAGATTCAATGGCCAAGGTTAAATCCCTTCAATGGCTTAGATTCATCCTCTAGAAGTTTCAGGAGATAACATAAATTTTGACAATTCTTGGTACATCATCATCCAATCAACAATTCTATTATAGCCAAGAGCAATGAGAAAAACACAATCTGCCACCTAGACATTGATAAAAATTCCCATTGGAGAACAAAAACATCACATATCTCCTCATGTTTGAAACATATCGTCCAGCGATAGATAGGTTGTGGCACAAATTCTCATATTGGTGCATATTAAATATTTGATTTGAACTCTTCTTGATTTTCCTCTTGGCACGATTCCATATGCAAGTCCCCTTTTGATTTATTTAATCCTAAAAAATAAATATCATCATTAGTAGCTCACATGTTAAAAATCCAATCCATAAAATGTCCAAATTAAACGTGAATAAAATTTTGAAAATTTTGGTCTTTTAAGAAAATTTTCCATTTTTGGAATTTTTTAATGTTTTTTTCAAAAAAAATCATTTCAAGAATTTTCAATATTAAGAACTTTTAAAAAGAAAATTGAATTTTTTACCATTTTTGGAAATTTTCCATTTTCGAAAAAAAACATTTTGGGAAAAATTCCCATTTTTGGAAAATTTTGATAGGTCTTTGGATTTTTATGAAAATGGAAATTTTGAGAATTTTTATTTGTCGAGGATTTCTCAAGGTCATGGATTTTTTAGGGAAAATCTATCTGGGAAGGATTTTTGAGAAGAACTGGACTTAGGGAAAATCCGCTTGGGGAGGATTTTTTAGAAGAACTAGAGTTAGGGAAAATCTTCTTGGGGTGGATTTTCCAGAAGGATTAGAATTAGGGAAAAATTTCCTAGAGAGGATTTTCCCAAAATCCATGACAGGTGGATTTCTCCAAAACTCCCAAGATGCCTTAAAATATTGCCTTCATCAAATCAAATTTGGACTTGATCTCAAAATAACCCCCCAAGAAGAGAAAAACTGAAAATTGAAAAAGCCAAGATGCGGAGATGTAAAAGAAAAAAGAGGGTCTCCGCCTCCAGTGGGGTGTGTGTTTAAAAAGTGCACAATAGGGCCCAGAAGTGAAACATGATCCTGTTTTCTAAATAATGGGATCCCATTTTATTTTTTCCGATGTCGAGTTTTTTTCTAAGTTTGAAACTTCCACCTTAAGTGGACTCAACTTCATGCTTTCACCCAAATATTTTGAATGAAATCAATTTGATTTGAAATGAATTAAGCATACCTAACACCAACTCTAGTTGCTTCGTAATAAATGCATTTGATGCTTAGCAAATTTTGTGGTTTGTGATATTATTGAGATCGATAATCCTTCAACAATCTTTCGTAGAAGGTTCATTTTATCCATACTTATGACCAACCACAACCATATTACTATTTAACATTATGTTGAAGATTTTAGCATCTTATACATTTTAGGGGTTTGATAGGATTTTCAATTGCAACTCACCTTGAATCAATGCTCTTTATTTTAGTTATTAGAGGACTCATTCGTGTCATCCTAAGGTATAGATTCATTCTTCATTTCACTATCTTCCTTCTTCTACCAAACTTTTTTCATCTCCTTCTTTTTTTTATTAATGATAGGATTTTTTTGAGGAGAAGAAAACCTTACACCCTTTCCCTTGTAGAATCTAGCAATTTTCTTGTGTTTATTGAAATTTTAGTAGATGATACTTGTTTGCAAAGAAAAAATCTTCTTCTCTCATTAGTTCTGTAATCAACGTCCTTATGCAAAACTTGTTGTGCATGTGTAGCAATAGCCATAGAAGGATTGATAGGTCATAATATTATTCCTTATTACCTTGCTTCTACATTCATTAGCCTCACAGCCAAATTTGTTGCAAGCATAACACTGACCATGAAATATTTGAGTGTTCATATTATTTTACCTTGTAGGCTTGAAAAAGTACTAACTCATCTTGCTTCTACATTCAACTACCTTATGAATGAACTTATTATAGGATAATCAATTACCATTGAACTTGATAGGAGTAGTTTGTTTAGGAGTAGGCTTCCTGAAATTCTTCTTTTTGTTTTGGACATGAATCCTTCTTCCTTTCCATTGTCATGATTTATCTTTGCATTTTTGGAGGATGTATCCTTGGACCCTTCAGGGCAGGAATTTTCCTCTTTTGTTTCAAACTGTCCTTCAGCTTTGAAGTTGTCATATATATATTTATTGATGCTTTGATCATGAGACTTTTCCCTTTTTCAAAACCATGTCTGAATTTCTCTTTTGAGGTTATTTTAGAGTTAATTATCTCATCAAGAACATTATAAGCTCCTTTTAGTTTTAAACCTTTGTCAATTTTCTCTTTAGCTTTTTCACGTTCTTTTTTCAGGGATACAATCTCTTCCTCCAACTTTAAACACTCACCAATTTTTTCATTGAGCTTGATGTTCAAGAAATTCTCAATCCTCTTGCCTTCTTCAACTTTGAATTTTAAATTTGAGATCATTTCTTCAGCTTCTTTGGCTTTCATTTCACATCCATTCCCACCTTCTATTTGAGTTTTTGGTTTGCTAATTTCTTCTTTTGATTCTTTAGGTTTTACCTTTAATTTATCTATTGTCTCTTTTTATTTTTCCAAGATGCACTCATATCTAAAAAATTTCAACCTTGCTTCATCCAGATCTTCAAGAGAAGATCAAAGTTCTCCTTCAAAATCTACTTCAAAATCTTCTAGATTGATATCCCAACCTTTATGTTCTATTGATTCTAGATCTGGTTTTGGAATAAACGTATCATTTATTTCTACAAAAAACTCCATGTGTTGAAGAGTAGGATCAACCATAGATGTTAAGCTTCTCAAGGCACTTAGCTTTGATGCCAATTTTTAACACATGCCATTTTTTTAACACAAAGATGTGTTGAAAGGAGGGGGTGAATCAACATATATTAAAAATTAACTAATTCCATTTGCAGATTAACACCACATAATTTAAAGGAACAAAAGAGAACACATGCATCACATAGAGACACCAGGATTTTACATGGAAAACCCAATGAGGAAAAGTCGTGATGAGGATTAAATCATAGTATAAGTAGTTCACTACTAATAAGAAATTATAATGTTTGAGGCTCACTGCGTATGGACTTGCAAACTAAGGTATACTGCCTTAGAGCAAGATACAATGGACCTTATGAGACTCATTGTCTCAGAGTAGGATACAAGAAATTTAGAGTAAGAAAATGATTATGAACTTCTTTGAGGAATCATCTAACACATGTTGATGATGTAGTCACTATTTTGCGCAATTATCCCTTTACACTAATTTCAAACACTTCATCTTTTTAATTCTTCTCTTTCACTCTTTATTCACAACTTAAAAAAATGAATTTTATCTTTTATACATATCCTCTACAATAACACAAAACAACAATTAATTCATCTCCAAGATGGCCATTAGAAGAAACAATTGATATTACAAGAGTCAAGTCCTCAACACATCCAAAATAAAAAAGAGATTTAGTTGTAGATCATCATACACTATGTTGGGGCCCAAATGCATCACAACACATTCTTCAAAACAAGGTTAATTGATTAGGATCAAACACAAAGAATGAAACAAGTCATGTCAGCCCAAGTAGTATCAATACCATCAACACTATAATTGTTTGACTTCACATAGTTGGGGAGATACCAAAATAATTATGTAGATTGAGATGTAGGTGTAGATTATGCATAATATTCATTCAAAATTTTCCTAAAGTATCTAATCATAATGTGCTAGTGGAGGAGGAGAAACCCATTGAATATGAAAAAATAGAACAATCTGGACAAGTTGTAGCACACTATTATTCAAAAGCTAAACTTGTAGACCACCACATTATGTGAAACTACTAGGTAGTATATTTTTAACATTACAAAACATATTTAGAGAGCCACAAGATCATCCCTTGACATTTGGAAGGATGCAGAGCATTCCACCAGGCTTTCATCATTGCTTTCCTCTGTCAGGGTACATACCAGAATAATGATATTTACAACTCTCATTAGGGTAATGCGGATCATCATGGAAAAAAAAACCTTAAGTGGCAAAAAATTCACAAAAATCAGAGTTAGGCAACTTGACGTAAATTTTTGATAAGTTATCTATATTATTTCAAAAATATGTAAGAATAGAATCTATAGGAAATTGAATGTAGTTTCTAAACTACTTGGCTTAAAATATAAAAATTTATTTGGTGAAAATTTGAAATTTCAATGCAGAGTACTTAAATTTCAAAGGAAAAATAAAAGTAGGTGTATGTCTAACCACCCTAACCACAATAAAATGATAATATTTTTTATAATATTTTAGATATAAGTAGAGGACTCATGCGAATGTGATGCATATTTTTTGTAATTTTTTCCTAGTAAATAATTAATTATGATTTTTTATTACAACTTTTAAAAAATATAAAACTTGTGTGTCTAACCACCTTAACTTGGTCAAAACTTCATGATTTTTTTTTTTAAATCCTATAGTATAGAACCATAGAATGTGACATATTTGATTCAAAAGCTGGATCTTGTTTGAAAGCTATAAATATTTTTAATCACCTATCAATCGGGACTTTTAGTTAATTCAAATAGAAAATCAATAATAATTATTTATTAAATTCAAAGTAAAGCATAATTTATATTGGTGGAAATCTAAGAATTTCCTTTAAAACCCTTTTCATTTCATTAATTTTGGGTTAAAAAAAAAAGTCGACCACATACCCATCATATCGCCACTTTTGGCCCATCATGATCCTACACATACCATTATCGAAGGTGTGATAACTTGATTTCTTGGATGTGGAACCAATACAACACAAACATATTTCCTTTAGAATCACAAGACAAAATACTTCACTGCAGAAAAATATGGATCATCATATCATGACTTTGCCTTAGAGTCTACCCTATGAGTACTCCTACAACATATCATTATGTGTGGTACATCAAACTAAGATGATATTTATGTAAACACATTATGAACATATGAAAACATTAGAATTGTCCTCCATATCACACTAAGTTACCATACTAAACATTATTCTTCCCTATGTAGCTCAGTAAACCTACTCCAATTGATATCACAATATAACAACTATCTACAAAGCATGTACATACTTCAATATTACATTTATGACATCAATGATAGCCCATATTGGGTTGACATCAATGACAATACCTATTTCCAACACACTCAATTCCTCTCATTTGTCTATCGCAGCCTACTCATTCTCTTCTATCTATAATTTTTTATGAATTAAAAATGGGAGCTTCCACTTGGATTAATTTCCAATATCCATGGTTTTCATCACATGCCATACACACCCCTCTATAATCTTCTCATGTCATATTTTTCTTCTCCACTTAGTGATGCTTCATTTCTATTTGTTGTAAAACTACATTTCCTCCCTAGCTAGTTGACTCCTCCTCTTCTACACTTTTTGCATTGAACATTATTTTTTAAAAAATAGTTGCAAACCAAGTGGCCTTTACTATTTTCTTTTTGCATTGATTCTATTATTCTCCATAATTTAATAATATTTTGGCTATGTGGGTAAAAATAAAACATTCATTTTGGTTATATAAATCCTTTCATAAGCTCCAATCTATACTCTTTCTCTCTCACTCATATGACTGTCCCTATATATACCAAATTACCGAAAAAATTGACTTTTTACATAAATTTTAACCAGAAACTCCTTTTTACATGAAAACTTTCTAAGATACATTTCATGATTCTACAAAGCTGCCCACTAAGAAATTTTGTTCCAACCTTCTTAAATCTTTATATTTTAAATTTCCAATAAAATCACTAAGACAAACTTCTAACATTAAAATATCCCAAATGGTGAAAGTATTAATCATGAAAAAAATTGCATATTTGGAAGGATGAAGTCAAGAACCGTCCCCAAAAAATAATTTTACCCATCTCTTATGGATCTCTATAAACAATTTTTCTTTAAAATTGCTTGAAGGGCCTTCAAAATGACAAACTGACAAAATTTTAATTTTTTGCAATTTTGATCATACCAATGGTTTCCTAATGCTGAGAGATGCCTGAAACTACAAAAGGAAACACATCGAATTGAAAATGAAATTCAAAATATTTTTGGGTGATGTCAGATCACCTGTAGACCTACATGCCCTTGCATTAGACACATTGGGTCAAATGTTTTTTAGCATAGGCTCAAAAAGGTGGAGTTGAATGGTAGAACAATTCTTTCAAATTGCAAGAAATCTAGGGTGAACTCCATAATTATGATAAGTGCACACAAATTTATTTATTTTTTCTTCTCTTCAATCTTGTTGGAACATTCACCATCTTGCTCCAAAAAACTTTCACTCTCTTTCTTCTTTCTCTCATAGACTCATGTCCGCCATAGATCGTCCCCCTCCTCCAAAGAATTCCTCTTCTCCTCATCTCCTCCTTCGTGGGATCCAAACCACCATTATCCGACCTCCTCCACAAAAATATCCCTCCACTCTTCTCTTTCATGGTCTTTGACCCACAAATTGACCACCTCCACCATGTTTCACTTCCAACTTCCTATGTAATTTATATATGCAAATTTGTACTATCCATACAACAATCTTTAACTATATTCTCTACTCTCATCCTTGCAAAAAAAAAAAAACTCTATATTTACCTCTTTCTCTTTTGCTATTTGAACATCTTGTTCTTCATCTTTTGCTACAACATTTATCTTTTTATTCTCATAGCTTTCCATGTATGCATCTTCACAAGGCTGTTTGAATTTCTCCCATATATTCATGTCTTCAAATGGACTATTTGTTTTTGTACTCCTTGCTTCTTCTTCCACAGCTGCAACTTTCAACTTCACCTCCATCATGCCTTCAAAAAGACATGTCTCAGCTACAAACTCTTTCATCCTTTCTTCTTTCTTCTTATTCTCTTCAATAAGGATATCTCATTTAATGGAATATGCTTGACATTCCACTACAACTTCTCTTTTACCTACAAATAAAATGTTACAAAAAGGGTTATAAAAATTATGAGCCTTCAAAGACTCTTCTCCCTCATCATCTTCTCTTTGTGCAATGAATTTCTTTTTCTCCAACAACTTTTCAACTTCAATGTCAATTTTTTTTTGGATTCTCCTCATCTCTTCTCTCAGCAAGGTTCCATCCATATCCTCTTCAACCTCCTCATCAAATTTGGGGCCATTCATGTTCACAATTTTAGATTGCAAACTTTCTTCATTTGATTCACATAACTCACTCCATTCACACAATATCATTGCAAATTATGCCTCATTATCTTCTTCATTTGTGTGGGATGCCCTCACAGATTCTTCTTTACATTCAACCCCTACTAAAGGGCTACAACACTCTTTTCCTTTCTCTTATTTCCACTACCTTCTTTCAAGAGAACATTCTTCTTCTTGATTATCTCTTTCAATCTTCTCTCATCTTCTTCAATATTATTTTCCAATACATCTAACCTGGCCTAGATCTTTCCCAATTTTCACAAAGGATCTTTCTCAATTCTTCATAGAGCTTCTTATTTTCCACTTCTTCCCAATATTTTTTGAAAAATGAAATTATCAAGGCTCTCCTCATGACCCATCTCATCCTCTCTTTTGAATTCATCTTCTTCCTCTTTATCAATTCTCTTAGAGACTCACTCCTCCCCATATCACATCTCATGTTTTGCATCTTTAGAATATCAAAATTCACCTACACTTTGAATGGGGTGTGGCTATTGAATGGTTTAGGGCCTACATTTGATTGCTAGGTATCTTTAAGGATTTGAGAGAATTGACTCATCATTTCTTCCCTCTATTTGTTTAGGGCTTCCTCCACCATGGTTTTGATAGTGTCTTTAATTTTTGGTTTTGACATCTTTGGTCAATTATGTTTCAAATGGAGGTAAAAAAATGGATTATGTGTCTCCAATCCCCACCTTCGATAACTAGACCACATGCGATGTAAATTATAGGAGTGTACCTACTCTAATACTACTGATCTTAATTCAACATGGAATTTGAATTACAATATTAGGTAAGTTGGAACATGCAAATATTGTAGACAATTGGAGAAATTGAATAACTTGTAAAAAATGAGTTGTTTACATCCAAAAGTTCATTTATCTTATCAAAAATAAAGTTTTATACATATATCTAGAATCCCAATAGTCTCTAGACTCCAAAAAATTCGAAATGAATAGTTTTTCCAAAAAAAACAAATACAAAATAACTACACATTTAAGAAAAAACCACAAAATTATTTACCCCAACTTGGTGGGGTCATAAATTTCTACTTGATGCTCGGAATTCAAATCCGTTTACACCATTGGACTAGTCTCCAAGAGGACTAACTCATTCCTTGAAAATTAACTTCCTTTGACATTCAATTTTAGGGTACTAATGCAAGTTTCAAACCTAAATTCTGGTCCAAAGACCTCCACAAATGAAATTTACTAGAACCTAGAAAGTACCAAAAAAATTCAAATTTTAGATTTTCGATTTTTCTTAGTTATGTCACCTCTGGAAATCCTCAGACTACTCTAGATCATCTTCTCCACTCTTTGCACTCAACTTTATTTTTTTAAAACTAGTTGCAAACCAAACAACCTTTACTATTTTCTTTTTGCATTTATTTTATTATTTTGTATAATTTAATCATCTTTAGGATGCATGGGTAAAAATAGAACACTCATTTTGGTTATATAAATCCTTTCATAAGCTCCACCCTATACTCTTTCTATCTCACTCATATGATTGTCTCTATATGCACCAAATTACCAAAAAACATATTTTTACATAACTTTTTACCAAAAACTCCTTTTTACATGAAAACTTGCCACAATGTATTTCACAATTCTATAAAGCTCCCCGACAATTCATTCTATTCCAACCTTCAAAAAACTTGGTATTTTAAATTTCCCATAAAATCACTAAACAAACTTCTAACATTAAAATATCCCAAACTGTGAAAGTATTGAACATGAAGGTTTTTTCACATTTGGAAGAATTAAGTAAAGAACTTTCCCCTAAAAATAATTTTACCTATCTCTTACAGGTCTTTGGAAACAATTGTTTTCATAAAACTTCCTACTAGGCCTTCAAAATGACTAATTGACAAAATTTCAATTTTTTGTATTTTTTATCATACCAATGGTTTCTTGATGTTGAGAGATTATTGAAACTACAAAACAAACTAAAACAAAAACCAAATAAAAAATTAAAGTCAAAATATTTTTGGGTGATGTAGGTTCACCTATAGATCTGGGTGCTCCGACATCAAATACCTAGACACATGTTTGAAAACATTGAATATTAAGTGGCTAGTGAAACCCAAGGCTCCATTTCAAAGCTACAAAAGATATTGGTGAGAAATTATTTCCTAATAGAAATAAATGATATGATAACTAATTTAAATAAATTAATGGGGTACATTTCTATTAATGACTTCTCCTAATGAATGTTAAGGTTTATCGTAGCCATCTTAAAGATGAAAAATAAATAATAGATTAGATTGATTAGCTAAGTGATAATCTTCATAAAAAATTGTTAAAGTTCCAAGGTACTAAGAATTTTCACATGACATCTTATACTATATATCTAATGGTAAAGAGAGCATTTTTCCTAGGATTAACAAGAACTACAATCATTTAAGAATTTTAAGGAAAAATTAGGGTATATGAACATTATATTTAGTTGGAGCTCAAAGAAAAGACACATAATTTTGTAAGATTAAATAATGAATTCTTATTTTACACTATTATAAAAATAAGAGTGTACAAGAACAAAGGTTGTTTATAGAGATCACCAAAACTATTCCAATGCAAGGAAATTGGATAATTCTATTTCATTAATTTACTTACATTACGATGGGTGTAGTAATGGGAATACCTTTTTGATTGCCCAAATATGTCAATGATAATGTGTATATACTATAAATAACATGAAAATTTTGTGAGACTCATGAGGACACAATAATGAAGAATAGAACTAGATTCTAGCTCTTGATCACAACTTACACTTTGTCTTCTTTTTTTGCATGCAATATCCTTTGACTTTAAAACATAGAAATTGAAATTTTATTGATGTAGGAGCATCTGGATGCACAGGAAATCATACACACCAAAAATTGTGCTTTCTTTAATTCTTCATTTTTGGTTGTGTTTTGTTGTTTTGTCTTGCAGGCATGAATATTTAATAATTTATTTTCTCCTCCAACTCCTAAAAATTGAAGTCATCTTGTAAGGTTGATAATTCAAGTTGATTTTGGGAATAAAAGTGCTTGAAATTGTTATTTATTAAAAATTAAAATGTGCAAACAAATCCCATGCCTAGATTGGAGGAGGCCATTTCTGACATCTTATAACTCATTGAATTTAAAATTGGCATCAAATGAAGAAAAATAATCTAGATGTCTAGAGGTGGAAGTAGTGGGATGAGATAGTGAAAGGAAATTTTTAGCAAATATTTGAATTTCTTGACAAGAAAATGCAAGTGGAGAGTAATAGAAGAAGGCGATGCACACAAAAGTAGAGAAAATGATTATAATTTCTTATTGTATAAAAATACTTTTTTTTTCAATAAATTTATATTATATATAGAATTGTAAAAATGTGCAAGGGCAGTCTTGGTGATGTTTCTGCTCACAGACCTAGAAGAAGGGATGCTCTAGCTATGGGAGTGTGAAGAAAAAGATCACAAAACTCTAAACCTAATGGTACGACAAAGTACAAGGCTCCTGTCGAGGGCTCCAAGGATGATTCTGGTGCAAAGGAGTTTTTGGGGAGGAAACACTATGTGCTTCACTTCAGCTCTTTATTGGAGCATTAGGTTTTGTTGATAGCCCCCTCTCCTCTCCACTCGACTCAAGATGGCTCATAGGCACCATTTTTTTCTCATGCTTCAGATGTGGCTTGCAAAAAAAAATCAAATCCCTTTCATGTGTGCAGTAATTTTTTTTAGAATAGGGCTGCATGGTCACCCATAGCCCTATTCCCCCCATTCCTGCTCCCACTTCTCCTCCCCTGGCTCTCGAGCCTTTGATTGCATCCCCTACGGGGGTGTCTTTTGGTGTTATGCCTTCCATCCCTATGGATGTTGCAAAAAAAAGTCAAATCCTTATCATGTTTGCATAATTTTTTGTCGTGTGCATTCTCTATCCAAAAATCCTAGCTCTACTTGCCCTAGGCCTTCTCTTGTCCTACCTCCATCCCTAAAACTAGACAATGACCCTTTGCATGGAAATTCCTGTCTCTCTTTTGGGGATTTAGTTGTGACTTTCTTTGACGAGCTAGTGGACTTTTGCATTTCTGATGGCTGAATTGATGTTGTTTCTAGTGACCATGGTGTTCAATCTATGGTTTTGAGGTGCATGCATAGACGTCTGTCAGTGGCCTTTGTTTTTGAATGGATCAATAGCTCTTAGAACAACTTGTCTACTCCTTCTATTGAGTCCCTCGAATTTAGTTTTTTCTTGATTACTTTTTTCTCTATGGAGGATTGTAACTTTATGTTGCAGAATGGGCCTTGGTTTTTTTGACACTTGGGCTTTTTCATTTCTCCTTGGTTTCCCTTCTCTAATCTCGCCACAACACAGATTACCAGTATTCCTGTCTATATTTGGATTTACAACTTTCCCCTAGTGTTGTGTAATGTGGATCTATTAAGCAATTTGAACAACCAGGTGGGGTATTTTGTCAAGATTGATTCAGACATGGTAGCCTTAGACTACAGATTCTATAGGGTTTGTGTGATGGTGGACCTTTAAAAACCCCTCTCTCACTCTATTTGAATCCACTCTTATCATGGTGTCTGGACTTAGTTCTTAAACTATGATGGTTTACCATTTCACTGCTTTTGCTGCAATATGTTAGGGCACATAGTTGATGCCTACTCCCTTTAGTGTTTAGTTGGGATGAGGTATGTGAGCTTGAAGAAATGGGTTAAGAAGGATGGCACTCTATATTATGAGTTTATTTGGTGGAATCATGGGAGGTTTTTTATCCCCCTCGGGTTTCTAGCTCATTTTCAGTGCAACCTATTGTTCCCTCTTTTCCTATGATCGCTCCTAACCATGATAATTCACTTGAAACCTCTTCTAGTTTAGATGAGGTGGGATTTGATTCTAATGATACCTTTCCTTTCATGGGCAACCTGGAAGATCAAAATCTTGATTGTTTTGAAAAATTTATTGTGGACCCACTACTAAAACTTGGTATTGCTTAGACTACCAACAGAAAATCTAAACCCGACTGTGGTCCCAAACAGAAGGTTGGAAGGAAGTATGATGTTGAAAAGCTCTACATGGAAGGTATGGAGGTGATGGAGGCTAGCTCCCAATGGACTTTGGAAGCTCTCCTCTATCGAAATAATTGAAGGGTGTAGTCTCTTGAAGCATGTGATGTTTTGTGTTCCCTTTTCCCTAGTTGTAATTGTTTTGATTCTAAAAAATGTGTTTCAACTCTTGTTCCTCTATAGGTTTCTTTATATTTCTTTTTGTAAATTTCTTGGTTCTTTGAACCTTATTTTCTACTTGGTAGACATTTGTAATTTTTTATTTTATTATAATAATGGGAGTGGGCCCCTCATTCAATAGATTATGAATAAAAAAGTAGAGAAAATGATTGAATGTGGAAAAATTTGGAGGATATTGGTAACACCTAGGACTGGGAAGAAATAAAGGAAGGCATAATGAAGAAAATGATAGATAAATAAGGTTAAAAATCAAAGAAAACATGCCTTGGCATCCAAGAATGATGTATCAAAGATCGGGAGATGCATTTTCTGCTACCTATACTTGATTATGGAGTTTTTGGAGCTGATTTGAAGTTGTTGTGTGGTCAGCCATGCATGTAGAAGAGTTTTGGCTATTACTAGTTTTCTCTTTGTAACTTGTTGTAGACTATGTAAGATTTTATAATTAAAAATTAGAGTTTTCTTTTAATTATTGTAATTTTGTGTTATGGTTAATCCTTGGGATAGTTCTCTCCATAGTCTCAATTCATAGTTTAAAACAAATTTCCTTGGATGAGTGTTTTGGGCAGAAATACTTGTTTTTAGCCTTTGGTTTCTCACAAATTAGTATAAATAGAGGTTCTCATTCTACCAAATGCATCACTTATCAATCTGATTTCTTAGTGTTATTCTGCTACAATTTCGAGCAAATTGAGTTGAAGAGTTGTGAGGTTGAGAGTGGTTTTGTTGTTTTATATTGGTTTTGTTGAGAGATTTTGAGTGAAGCTAGTAGAGGAATTTGGGTAGTTCATAGTGGAAGTTGCAAGAAAACTTGAGGAGAAGATTATTCAATTGGAAGCTTAAAATAGGGATGCTAATTTCCACCTCTTTGTTATTATGTTGGAAAGACTATTTATTTCATTGTCATGTTGAAATATTGTCTTTTACTTGTGTAAGATGCTTGGATATGCTTGCATTTCACTTGGTTGTTTCTTTTTCTTGATGCCTTACCTTTGATATATATTCATATAGATATGTATACAATGATTGTATTATTATATGAATATAAATACTATTCATACTATACGTAGAATATTGATACTATACAAAGTATAGTATACTCTAAGTGTGTAGCATAAGATAGAGTTGATTTGAGATACTTTATTTCTATGTTAGTTAACGTGAGTCAAAGGGAAGGTTGTTCCTGGGGTTAGGATAATCCACCAGAAAGGGAATAACCTAGAATAGAATAGAATAGAATACAAATACGAATGGTAAAAATATAAATCAAGAAATTATAGTGGTGAATATAAATGACCCTCACTTGAAGTATTGGGTGTTGAATCTTTGGCAAAAGTAATGTAGGTAGCTATTGTCCACACTATCAGTTCACTATGATCAAAGTACATACTAGGCTAAGAATATCATAGAAATAGAGGTTGAATTTATGGTAAGCTTTAGATATTTAGGAAACATCACTATGCTCAGGAAAGGCTATTTGAAGGATGAGGTTACCAAACTAATCTCTTCATCAAAGGGAGGGCCATCCTACCAAGTTTGGTAGATGTGGGGGGGACCGTAGTTAGTCCATGGCTGGTGGAAAACCACTTTTGAGTGATGCTTCTCCTCATGCAGTTAGTATCCAAGATTTGGGAGAAGGACATTCTAGACCATTCATATTTCTAGTTAATGTAAGCTTGTTAAAGTTATGTATGTATTCATGTGTCCATCTATATGAAAATTGTAAAAGTGAAATGTTATCTTGAATATACTTATATAAAGTGAAATCATGGTTATATTATTTGAAAGATTTTTTGTATATGAAATATAAAAGTTTGGAAAGGTTATGCTTCAAATGGTGCATTTATAATTGAAGAGAAAAAAAAATACTGCTCTTGCTGATATATGCATAAACTATTGACTTGTGGGTAAAACTTAGAAAAAGTATTGAGTAGACTAATGGGAATGTTATAGGATAGCTATGCCAAGGGTAGCTATAAGCAAAGGAGAGTTTTCATCATAGTGAAACTAATGATTATTCATGAAAGCAACACAATCACAAGGATAAATAAGGGTAGTTTCAAACTTTCATTGAATACCCAATTATCTACAAGTTATTCACATACCTAATGTCAAACAAGAAGTTTCACAAGGTGATTGCAAGTAAGGTGTTCATACTCAGTTTTCTTACACTAAGAGGTGGTTTAGGCCTAATTAACAATTCTACATGGTCACAACTAAAGTTAGGGGGATTTTGAGCCTAAAATTATACATTTTGGTGAAGTTTGCATCCCTAAAACAATGAATTTTTTGCCTTATACGCCCAACAACTTGAAGACCTCATGCAAGGGGTTTTAACTCAACTTTTTCTATCATCTTAATTATTTTCTTGGAGGTTTATGTTGAATATCCAAGATACTGAGAGGGGGGGTGAATCAGTATCTTCTTAAAATTATTGAACAAATACCACCCAATTACTCCAATGCATATAAAAATAAAGATAAGCAAGAGCATTAACAAAACATGAAGTCACACAACACATAAACACTAGTATTTTTTACATGGAAAATCCAAAATGAGAAAAACCACGGTGATTGTTAGCTCATAATATAGTATAACTGGCTATAAAATATTACAAAAGGGGTGGCTCACTACTAGGAGTCACTATAAAAAATGAGAGGCTCATTGCCTACATAATTACAATGACAAAATGGCTTACAACTAGAAAATGAAATGATAATGTACACCTAACATGTGCTGATTTAGTTCCTTTGAAGCTCAGTAAACTGACTTAACACACTTCATCATTTTTGTACTTCTTCACATTCACATCATTATCAACTTCATCATCTATGATCTCAAAATTATCCAATATATATAGCTGATACATCCACAAGCATCAATTAGGTCGGCCTAATTAGATGCAACCCTTATTCACCAAAAATACCAACTGTTGGCTTCAAACATTCATAAAATCTTTCCAAGGACAATTCAAATGCTCAGAACGCTACATTATGTCAAAATAGACCTAAGATAGGTCACACATACATCCACATAACAAAATTAATCTACTATAACACCATCTATCCATTAAGTTGGCCAAATATAGACATAATAGAAAAAATGCAACAACATAATAATGTCGATACACCATACAAGCATCTGAATACGTGAGATTCTAAATATACATGCTTGCAACATCCATAAACCATTTCCCAAAACTACAAGCAATAATAATCAATGGAAAAGGATTGCAAAAAAAATACTAGAGGATAATAACTACATACTAGTTCATATACCAATCCAGAATACCAGATCAAACTAAGAATTAATCTTGTAGTTGCAACTCATATATCATGGTGACATTAATGACAACACAAAATAGAAAAATGAGATGATCTTCTTCATTCTTCCAACAATCTCCCCCTTTGTCATTGATTGCAACATGTGCCAAAATTTACAAGACCTCTTATTTACAACACTTCTCCCCCTATCACTAGTATTTTCTTTCTCTATCACTTTTCACTCCCCCTTTGACATCAAGGACAAAGGGAATCTCAATAGAAATTATGAAAACAAAGAAATAAGACATTAACTGGAGGATGGTGATCCTTGAAGCTCCTTAAGAATACCTTGCCACACAAATTTACCATTCTCCCAACTTTTCTTTGCAGCAATCAACATACTATTCAGGGATTCCAAATCCATCAGACTATCCTCTGCATCATCCAAAGTACCAGGAGTCATATTTATCTTCCCAAGTTTCTCTACACTTTCCAAAGCATTGGCAACTGGGGTGTACTCCATTCTCACAAGGTCACCTAACTGACCAAATTTTCTGATGATTTATTCCTTTTTCTTTTGTAAAATAAAGAATTTATCTCTATGAGAAGAGATGGCATTCTAAGTTGATCTATCTCTGTCCTTGGATGCATTTTAGGTACTAGAGACATCATTCAACTGAGACTTAATGGATTCCATAATATTTTTAATACTCTGAGTGGCATCTAGCCACTTCAAGCAATAAGCAAAGACAACGTTTGCTTCAGAATCACAGATTTGCACAGCTTCTAGATTTTTCTCTACATTTGTGTGTGCCAAAGCATACTTGTCATGCAATGCCAACAACCTTTTCTCTACCAGCTTCTCCTCAACCTCTTGCTTTATCTTCTCACCAAGTTTGGAGGCATACTCCTTAAAAGAGTCCAATAACAATCTCAAATTTTCTACCAAAGTGAGAGATGTATCAATTGATGTACCGGGTGTTGTCTCCAGCAATGCCTTAAGAGCATCTTCAATCAGTTTTGTTCCTTTCTGGTGTCTCCAGAATCTCTCTTCTATCGGATGCATGCAATGCATCACCCAATACCAACTTATGAATAGGAGAAATTTTGTCTAGGTCTACACTACCTTGAATCATAGGAAGTTGTAAAGGCTCTAGAGGAATCACCAGCTAGAATTTGATTTGCTTGGATAGCAAGCCTTTCAACACATCATCACTGGAGGAGAGTTCTCCAGGAGATCTCTGAGATCCTACAACCTGACTTAGATTTTCTTCATTCTTCCCAGCAAATTCCTCATTTTTCTCTTCTTCCTCTTCCTTATATTGCTCTTCTTCCTTTTATTCTTCCACTTTCTCTTCTTCTTCTTCTTCTTTCTCTTCTTCCTTTTCTTCTTTACCTCTTTCATCTCCATCTTTGTCTTTGTCCTTGTTGCCTTCTTCATCATTTCTTTCATTTTCACCTTCACCTTGTTCTCCTTCAGTATTATCCTTTTCACCTTCATCACTACCCTTTTCTTTTTCAACATTATCTTTTTCACCTTCAGTATGCTCCGGAGGAGCATCATCATGTTTTTCAGGCTAAACTTCACCCTCATTTTTCTTCTCCATTTATGAAGGATCATTTTCAACACCTATATCTAGAGAAACATCTGCAACATTTATTTCCGCATAAATAGCTGTATCACCTGTACCAGGAGGAATATCTTCCTCAACATCTTCAACAGAAATTTCTTCACCAGACTTAATTGTAGAACCAAACATGCCATATTTCTCAGTTGTATCTCTGATTACTTCTATAGTTTCCTTCCTTATTTTCTTTATCTGCTTTTTATCCCTTGTCATCAAAATATTCACTCTTTTCTTCATCCAGAACATATCTACACATATCTTCTTCAAGGTTTCCAGATCATTTGGGGCCAAAAAAGATCCAATTTTATTAAATGCATCATTCTTGATTTTCTCTTCAAATTCAACGGCCTCTGATCTCATTTTCATCAGGGCTACTCACATTTTCTTAGGAACATTTTTCTTCACATCATCCCACTTAACATCCAATGTGATAACATATTGAATAGTAGCTAAAATTAATGTTTTTCTATCATCTTTCCCTATTTGATCATAATATTTTGTTGTAGGCTTCATGTTTTCAAAATGTAACAAAGAATTGAGTACAACCTCTAATTTGAAATGGGGACCAGGTCTTACGAGAATGTCCTTCTATTCTTCTAGGGTCATGGAGGCTTCTTCAGACACCTTGGCTTTAGTGTGCACACAAATTCCTATTCTTCATCTTTTTCAGAAGCTGACACAATATGCAATCTTTTAGAACCAATACCAGCTTCCTAAGAAGCACCTTCACTAGAGGATAAACTTCCTCTTCTTTTCCTTACCAATTTTGCTTCAAGGTCCTCCTCTTCTTCATCTTGATCATTAGTGACGCTAAGGTTTTTCTCCCTTGTAGTTTTTTCTTTCTTTCATCTCTTCCCAGGTACCACCAGAGGAGTTTCTTTCTTTTTCCTAGATCTTGGAGTAGGTCCGGAAGAAGCCAATCCTTTGCCTTTATCATTAGTATTGGGTTCAACTTTCACTGCAGGGGCTGTGGAGGGTTTAGAAGGAGCAGTCTTGTCGAATCTCCTTAGACCTAATGATTCTCCCTCCATATGTTCTCTCTTAGCCCTTCCTTGAGAAATCTCCTCATCATTGTAACCAGCTTCTCTAAGCTTATTTTCCACATTCTTTCTTATTATTGGCTTCTTGTGATCCAAGTGAACCTCCATAGATTTTTTAGCATATATGCCAATTCTAGGTTCATTGGCATCTTTCATACTTTTCAGCAACATCTGTACATAGCCCTTGGCTTCATCTTCTCTAATTTCATAACCAAATGGTTGAATCCATATAGTCTAGGGTTCAACTGCTTCAATCATACATTCATCAGAAGAAAAATGAAATATGATATCATTTCTATATTTCTCAACAACTTTCCTCATAATCCTTTCTCTCTCATTCATGTTGCTCTTGAATACAACAAAGAATGTTGTTAGAGCATTATCTTTGTTCTTCAAATCACCCAGATTACGTAAGTGATCAAAGATCTGATGTGCCACCGATTTGGATGTATCCTAGAACATCATATCATCCCTTCTAGGAAGTCTCTTCAGAAAATAGAATAATAGACACATAATCAAAGAACCGAATTTAAATGCATACTTTCTTTCTTTGGTCATCCTTAAATTCTCAAGCAACTGTTGTCGGAGAAGTTCACACAAGTCATAGTCTGCACCATTAGTTTCCATATCGAAACCAGTATAAATAGTTGTGGCAGAAATAGAGTTCTCTCTATTGGTGAAGTAAATTTTGTGACCAATTATTATAGTGGTATACTTCACAACAATATTAGTGATAGACTTTGTCTTAAGAGCTCTCTTGTCATATTTGGCACCAATGAGATCTATCACCACTTCATTCTTCACAAATTTTAGCACAGGTAATGGTACGGTATCACAAAGTCTAGTAATAGCCTTAATTGCATCCTTAGTTATCAGATGAGGTCGGTCAGTCCACAAGAATTTATCATGTATTCTGTTGAGAACTGGTTTCACATATTTATCATCAACCACAAAACTAAAATTAGGAAAGTAGTTCCATCTGTCTAATTTCATTGCAACAATATTTGAGTATTCAGGTTTCACCAAGAAATTATCTCCAGTGAGCTCATTCTGACAAATATCTATCAATTTACTATGATTGAATTCCTCAGTTTTTACACGAATGAACATTCTTGTGTCCTCGATCGGCATAACCCGTGAGGGATTGATGAGAAGGCGCCCATAGGGTCGTCTTCAAAAACCTTCATAGAATATTTCCTATATGATGTTCTAGGTCTTTCTAACACTTTAACAACTACAGGGGTTGCCATTCTTCACAATTTCAAGCTCAAACAATTCAAAAAGATGATTCACACAAACCCACATCTTGCATAGAAAAGTAGAATACCTTTTTCTTTGTGAAGAACCAGAACTAGGGTTTGCACAACTCGAACTCCAAATTGCCTCAAGAATGCTCTAAAATTCTCTTCATTTTTTTTTAAATGCACAAGTGATTAAAATTCTTTACACATTCACTTTATAAAACAATGATCTGCCCTAATTCGCATTAAATGTGATAGATTTCAAAAAGTTGTTAAAAACTCTTCTTCTCCACACAGAAAAACCCTAATTTGCTCCACAAGTGATCATGCCTTTACTTTTTCTTCTGGTTCCACTTGCACAACCTCTAACTATCCATTCTTAATAGCATATCCTAGTGCCAAGGACTGACACACCAAACATCAAGGGGTTTCAAACAATTTTTTGTTAAAGCTCCCCCTAAGACCCTGCTAGGTCTAATTCCCAGAGGAATTTTTTGTACTAGATGAGGGTGCAAACACATCTATCATTTCAAGCTCTTCTTTCTTCCTCCAAATCTTATTCATTTCTTTCTTAACCTCATTCTTGTCAATTTTCTTCACTGGTTCATTCTTTTCTACCGGATCAAACTACTTTCCCTTTTTACTTTTGCAAACTCTTGAGGTATGTCCTGGTTTATTGCAATTGTAGCAGACAACATTTTTCTGATTAGTTTTTCCTCAATTAACCCTTGACCTGCATTGAATTGATTTGTGTCCAAACTTGTTAAATGTATAGTAGTAGCCATTAAAAGTTTGATTCATTCTTCCTACATTAAACCAATTCACCATCTGTGTTCTGCATTCACTAGCTCTATGTCCAACTCTCTTGCATGAAAAACATTGACTAGAGAAGGAACTAGGAAACTCATTCATCCTACTCCTACACTTTTTTTCCCTGTGACTAAATTTATTACATGAAAAGAAAACACCATTGAAGGATGGGTACCTTTGAGTATTTGGTTGTTTGATAGGCGGTCTTCTAGCAAAGTTCCTTGAATTTCCTTTTTGCTTTCCTTTATTCTGAGTCTTCTGATTATCCTTAGAGTTTTTACCTCCTTCCATTCCCAAGCCACCTTTGTCTTTACTTGGTTTTTTCCCTAAAATCAACTCATCAAGCTTCTCTAAGCTAGATTTAAAATTATTTTCATAGAGTTTCGCTTTCTCCAGATCTACTTTCAGATTCACCTCGTACTCTGACGAAAGTGACGCGATAATGAATGATGATCGGCGACGATTTTACGAATCAGGATCTATTACGAGCGACCTACTTTTATTTCCCGACGCGAACGACGAGCTTTGACTTCTTGATATCGATGATGATTACTTTAATCTTCGATGGGATGAATCCTGATTACTTATCTTTTGCGATCCTTGATCTTTGATTATCTTATCGAAACCGATCTTGATCCTTCTTCAAGTGGTTAGGCTTCTTCAGAGGAACCTAGCTCTGATACCACGTGTTGAATATCCAAGATACAGAGGGGGGTGAATCACTATCTTCTTAAACTTATTGAACAAATACCAAATAATTACTCCAATGTATATTATAGTAAAGATAAGCAAGAGCATTAACAGAACATGAAATTGCACAACACATGAACACCAAGATTTTTACGTGGAAAACCCAAAATGGGAAAAACCACAGTGAGTGTTAGCTCACAATATAGTATAACTAGTTATAAAATATTACAAAAGGGGTTGCTCACTACGAGGACTCGCTATCCAAAATGAGAGGCTCACTGCCTACAAAATTACAATGAAAAAATGGATTATAGCCAAAAATTGAACTGGTAATGTACACCTAACAAGTGTTGATTCAGTTCCTTTGAAGCTCAGTAAACTTACTTGACACACTTCTTCACATTCACATCATCATCAACTTCATCATATACAATCTCAAAATTGTCCAAAATATATAGTTGATACATCCATAGACATCAATTAGGTTGGCCTAATTAAATGCAACCCTTATTCACCAAAAATACCAACTGTCGGCTTCGAGCATCCACAAAATATTTCTAAAGACAATTCAAACTCTCAACACACTACATCATGTTGGCATGGAACTAAGATAGGTCACACATACATCCACATAAATAAATTAATTTACTATAACACTACCTATACATTAGGTCGGCCAGAGATAGACCAAATAGGAAAAATGCAACAACAGAGCAATGTCGATACACCATACGAGCATCTAAATACATGAGATTATGAATATACATGCTTCCAACATCCATAAACCATTTCCCAAAATTGCAAGCAACAATAATCAATAGCAAAGGATTGCGGACCAAAATACCAGAGGATGATAATTGCATACCGATTTAGATATCGGTCCAGAATACCGGATCAAACTAAGACCTAATTTTGTAGTTGCAACTCAAATATCATGTTGACATAAATGACATCACAAAATAGAAAAATGAGATGATCTTCTTCATTCTTCCAACACATGTACCATGTTTGTATCACCAACCTTGCTCTATGTTTGTATGGGGTTCCTTAGGACCAACTTTTGAGGTCTTTTCATTGGATCCCTTTGTTGGACTGGCCTCAACCTACATCTGTTAGAAAGGAGAAATAACTACCACAACACTGAGCATGATCAAGCATTAGATTCAATCACATCATATTATCAAGAGAATCCATGAATCATGACATAAAGTACCATTAAAACATCATATAAACCCTAGAGTTCCATTACCAAGATCTTAGAATAGAATATTAGCAGACTTCAAAAAATTTAGGTCCTCGGGGATTTTGGTCATAAAGGGATTTTCGAGGACTCCATGAGGGAATGAATTTTCCGAAAAGGGTCAATTTAGCACAACTTAAGTTAAAATCCCTTCACAATCTCCATGAAACCTTCTACTAACATAATGTGATCATCATTCAAGTATTCACCCCATCAAGCAAAACTTTAGAATTTTGGGGTCTTGCCAAATTTTGGATAATTCGTAGAAAGGCGAATTTTTCAAAGAGTTCAATTCACTACAAGCCCAAGTCACCTTTTGCTCACTAACCTCCCTTTGAATAATCAAGTCAAATTCATGCACTCATTCCTCGCCACTCAAAAAGTTTGGGTTTTTTAACCTTCGAAGGATTTCAGAGAATTTGCGGGTGGATGAATTTTTTGAATATCAAGATACTCAGAGAATCTATGACCCAATCAAACTTTTGAAGGATTCCAGTTCTCCATGATCTAACTTAAAACATTTAATTCATGCCACAAAACCACTTCGGGACCATACTTGAAGTCCTCCCAATGTTTCAACCAAACCCAACACCTTTCGAAGTTCTAAGAGTTCAATGGATTTAAAGAATCCGCACAAGCATGGATTTTTTGAAGGAACTAACTTTCAGAGAGACGCCTAGGGGTGGATTTTCCAAAGTTTGTTATTCACCCTTTCGTTTGTCTAGTCTTCAAAAAACCTGACTCTCGACTCATACCCACTTAGCTTAAAATGATTCAAATTCAAACCCTAGGCAAGAGTCAAAGCATGAACCTACAAAATTTCTCGAGATCTTGAACTTTGAACATCATCATAATATACTTGAATCAACCAACCAAAACTAGGGAAAGGGTAACTACACCTAGGGCTTAACAAATCGAACGTCATCTATTAATAAGTTGATTTGAATTTCACTATTCACAGTTAAAGACCATGGATGCAAACCCTAGCTCTTATAAATTTTGCATGACCTAGGTTGCCATTGCAAAAAAATTAAAGGAGGAACCCTAACGATGCCCCAGTTTGAATGAAATTAAATTGATTCCAAGAAATCATAAAGGGACGTCATGAGCATTCTCAAAATCTATCATTCAACATGAAAACCCAAACACACCAAGCGCAAGTAAATAGAACCATGCAAATAACACTTTTAATTTATCAATTCAACTATGAAGACATAAACCATGGAGGCACACGTCATTGAATCATCAAAAATCTACAAAATTGAACTAAAATCATAAAGGATTGAAGCACTCATACCTTTCAACCAAGGACAAAACGAAGCCAACAAGCAGAAATCACCTGAAGATCGATTCAAAACTCCCAAAACGCAAGTGCCCATTTCATCAATACCAAAGGTCGAGAGAAAAATGGAGGTCACCCTAATCAAAGAAAAATGCAAAAATGAGGAGAAAGGGAAAATTCATAACCTAAAAGACCCCAAAATGACAATAAATGCATCTCAGGAACAACGCCTGACAATCCATAAATTCTATGATGTGACCCCTCAAACTTCAGAAATGAGATGGGGAGGAGGATTCAGAAAATCTAGAAAGGGCTAGATTCTCTAAACAGATAGATCTTTGTGGAATCCATCCATCGATGGATTCTCCGAAAGATCATCCCTTCGAAAAATCTAGGGTTCCACGGATTCTCTGAAATATGTACAATCTAGGGAATCCATCTGCAAGTGCAATCTTCGAAGATGAATTCCTTCAGAAAATTTTCCAAGAGAAGAAATTCCTGAGACCCAGTGTGACTTGCCTAACCTTGTTCCCAGGTGAAACTTTGGTGAAAGTTTAAAGTTTTAGGAGTAAATTGAGATTAAATTACCACAATCAAAAACACCTATAGTGCAAATAGAGCATCAGTTCAATCAGGTGAAACAAACCCAAAAACCATAGGAACCTATCCCTTAAGGGGAAAAGGTTGGACCTAGAGCAAAACCAAGAAATGAAACCAAGCAAAAGAGGGTCCCTACCTCAGGTGGGGTGTGTGTACAGAAGTGCACAACATCAGTTATTTATTAATTTGCTAAGGGGGTAATATTAAAATGAATTAACTATGTTGAACATCTAGAATACTAAGAGGGGGGTGAATCAGTATTCCACAAACCCATAATAAAATCCACTTAAACATTATCACAATTTTGATTGAATCTGCTAGAGAAAACATAAAACCAAGTCAATGCAATCATACACATGAACACCGAGATTTTTATGTGGAAAATATAGAATGGGAAAAACCACGGTAAGGGTTAACTCACAATATATTATATTCGGATACAAAATATTACGGGGCTTACTACCAGGATTCACTGTCCTTAAAAGTCTCACAGCCTAAGTACAAAAGATGGCTCACTACCAAGATACAATGATAGTGGCTCACTACCAAAATAATGAATTGAGAGAATACACCTTCAATGTGTAGGGTTCAGTTCCACTAAAGCTCAGAATATAAAGTATTGTCTCACACAACAGTCACTCAACAAGTCTATACTGATCATTATTAATAAAGCATTTAGGCTTTGATCTTCTCCTTTGTTCACATTCACTTATCCTTCTCACTCTCTTCTCTTGTATATTGTTTTTTCCTTTTCTACTTTCACACCACACACCTTTCTTCAATCTTTCATCTTATATATATACAATTATATCTTATTCATCAATTAGGTCAGCCTAATTAGATGAACACAAAATAATCAAAACCTTCTTCACCGGCACCATATAAGATTTAAACATTTTATCCATGTAGTGCATTATGCCAAGTTGGCTATTAGTCTTCATAATATATTGCATTTGTTGAGTCGGACAAGACTAGAACACACTTCTCCAAACCAACAAATAATCCCCAAAGCAAACACCTTCTAAATCTAAGAACAAATTAATTTCCCATCATATTACCTATAAAGAGACTATCAGCAAAACTGTAGCATAAGAATGTTCACCTTAGTAAAATGTAGAGTCTCCCACACAATATACCACACACTAAACAATAGTAGGATACAAAGTTAAACTCTGTCAAAGATAATTTTTTGTTCACAGCAAAAGACGTCTCAAGATCCAAGATATAACTATCTGAATGAGTCAAGAAAACATGGTTAGGAGATTAGAGTCATACCAGATCTTGCGGTGAGTTCCAGACTCAAATACCAACACATTGATCCATCACAAAGGAGTATTACCGACAGAGAACAACTTTCAGTAAACCAAGAAAACTTCCCATATAGTTATTACCATACAATTATTACTATGTTGACATCAATGAAAACATAGGAACAACCATCCATACTTCATGCTCATGTTGCAAAGCTTCCAACAATCTCCCCCTTTGGCATTGATGGCAACATGCATGACTAAAAAAACTTTTCCAGTAAACTGCAACTGAATGCTCTGACAACTCCCCCTATCAAAACTGTTCTTCACAAAAAGTTTTCCTTTATCTCTTTATCTCTCCCCCTTTGACATCAATGAAAAAGGAAGGGGTTCCATATAAATGTGAATATGCATCAAAATGTAACTAGAATGAACACAACTTTAAATTAACCTGAAGAAGAACCTCTGAGATTCTCCAAGATAGCCTTCCATGACGTTTTACCTTCTTCCCTTGAACCTTTTGCACTGACAAGAATGTTGTAAAATAGATCAAGTTTAGTTAGGAATCTTCACCATCTATTAGAGTATTGGGACTAATATTGATCTTTGATAATTCACCAATACAACCAAGAGCACTAGAACAGAAGTATGTATGAGTTTAATCACGTCTTTGAGTGCCACAAACTTCTTGATAATATTTTTCCTTCAGTCCTGCAAAGAGAATAATTTGTCCTTAAGTTGCACAATGTAGGACCACCTCTGATTATCTTTATCTTCTGCTAACCTGTATGTATCTACCTGAGTGCTCAATCGAGACTCGCTCATCCTTATCTCATTTCTCATATCCAATGTACTACCATACCAATCTAGGCAAAAGGAAAGTAGTTCATGTGCCTCTTTTTCACAACCGTGTACATTCTCCAATTCTTTAATTACTCGATTGTGTGCATTCGTAAATTTTCCTTTGATATCTTCCAAATTTTCTTCATCAAACCTTATTCCATCAAACATTTTAAGTCCAAAGATGTAGACCTTCAAAGAATTAATCATCCCACGAAGATTCTCCACAACATAAATAGATGGATCAAAATTAGCATCGGGAATAACCTTCTAAAATTATTCCAAAGCCCTTTGAATATGTATTCTTTCATGCTCATGTTCAAACTTACTTTCTTCTACAACTTCTTGCTTCACTACACTCTTCCTTTTCTTCCCTATTCCGCTACCGAAGGTACTTTCATTGAGATGCTTAGGTATTTCCAAGAGAATTTTAGCATATTTATCAACTTCATCCTTTGACACTTCATAATCCAATTTAGATATCCAAACTAACCTTGATTCGACTGCTTCCATGTGACAGAAATTTGTAGACATAAGAAAATTTATGCTTCTAGAGTATCTTTCCACAACACTTACTAGAATCCTAGACCTTTTGTTCATCCTCATCTAAAATGTTCCAAAGAATGCAGCAAGGGTATACTCTTGTGCATTCAAACTACCAATATTTATCATGAAATTCCTAATTTGATAGGCAATAGGCTCTGAATTTGACCATTCTAACCTTCCTATTACTGGTAACTCTTTCAAAAAGTAAAAGAGTAGACAAACAACCAAATTTCCATACTGAAATGTATACTTCTTACTCTTCTTGATCTCCTTTAAATTCTTCAAAAGATGTATGCGAAGTAGTTCACACAATTCATATTTGATACCTCTTATTACCATATCAACAACAATATGCACCACAACATTAGAAATTGTAGAGTCATTGTTAGGGATACAAACTTTGTGACCGATAACCATAGCAGCATACCTTATTACCGGATCAACAATCGATCTCAAACCAATCTCATTTCCTTTAGAAATCACACCTGTTACCTCAATCATTTCTTTCTCATTCATAGCTTTCAGTTTAGGAACTAGTCTGAAGGAACATAAACCAATTACCTCTCTAATATTTTTTGTGACCAAATGTGCCTCATTAATCCACAAGGATTCATCATGAATTATTCTCAACACTATTCGAATATACTTCTCAAATTCAAACAAGGGAACTTTCCTCCAAACATCCAAATCTTTCTCAACTAATAATCTATAGGCATTATGACTCTCTTTCAATTCATTTTCCCAAAGCATGTTCACCTGAACTGACGACATTTGTTCAATCTTGTTGTAAACATATACATAGATATCTTCTATAGGAAACACTCTCAAAGGGATACACGAGAATGCACCAACAAACTCTTCTGACACATTCCTCATATATCTCTTCAACCTAGCTTTATCTGAACAATTCACAATCTTTGAATTATCCATAGCAATAAAAATGAAATATTGTGCAAACAAGAATACCTCTAAAAATTCCAACCAAGAAATGTATAGATATCCTTCTTTCAGAGCTCACTTCGGATCCAACTGTTATTTTCTTCAAATTTTAAAACTTTGATTTCCCTTCTAAACTTCCTTTGCACGCTTCTCCGAAAATACATAGGCTTTAAAAATTATTTGAACTTATTCCTTTCATTTTGAATGATTTTGCAATAAATGCTTCAACTTGTAGGTAGATTGCCTCAAAAATTGTGTACGCCTCCATTCTTTCAAATTTTGTAGACTTCATTCTTCACATATGTTACTGCGAAAATACCTTAATCTTATTAAGTATACTTCTATCATGATATGACACAAGTACCAATGAGGGGGTTTCTTAAATTTTTTGATGATTGCTCCCCCTTAGCCACTGCTTTTATTTAGAAATTGACAGGAGTATCTGCATCGGAGGTCGACACATATAAGACTAATGATTCCTTTCTCCAAATCCTTTCCATTTCCTTTCTTGCTTCTTCCAGATCAAAGGTTTGCTCATTCTTCTTCGTCGGATAGATGTTTTTCTTTCTTCCACTATTACTATCAGAGTGTTCTAGATTTCTCCACTTACAACAAACAACATTGTTCTTTCCATTTTCCTTTTTATCCAATAGACTATCTTTATATCCATTCTTCTTGCTCTTAAAACATTTGTCGAGGAAAGATAGAGAATCATTCCTATTACTTTTATAGTCCTTTGCCTTATGACCAAATTTCTTGCAGAAATAACAAGCACAATTGAAATATAAATACCTTTTAGCATCATGTCATTTGACATGTTTTTTTTTGGAATTGCTTCTTCGCTCCTTGATTTTTCTATTTTTGTGTTGCATCTTCTTACCAATGAATTTCTTTGCTTTAGAACTCTGACCTTCCTCAAACCCTAAATCACTCTTATCCATTTCCAATCTTTGAGAAGTAATTAATTTATCAAGCATCACCAAGCTTATCTTAAATTTGTCTTCAAAACTTCTTGCCTTTTCCAAATTAGATCTCAAGATTTCTACTTCTAATTTAAGCTTTGTGCATTCACCCATCTTCTTTTGAATTTCAATTTCCTGAGATTCTTCAGTTATTTTCTTCTCATCCAATTGTTCCAGTAGGCTAGTAATGATTTCTTCTCCTTCAGTCAACATATCGCATGCTTCCATACTTTTACTTTGTAGCTTTTCAATGTACTCATTTGATTTTATCAACTTGTCCTTCAGAACTTCCATTTCTTCTAAAAATTCAGTAGATACTACTTTCAAAGGAAAAAAAATCTCATATTCAAATTTTGGGACCTTCTTCAAGCTATTAGGGTTCTTCCGAAGAACCAAGATCTGATACCAGTTGTTGAACATCCAGAATATTGAGAGGGGAGGTGAATCATTATTCCACAAACCCATAATAAAATCCACTTAAACATTATCACAATTATGTATGAATCAGCAGGAGAAAACATAGAAATAAGTCAATGCAATCATACACATGAACACCAGGATTTTTACATGGAAAAACCACGGTGAGGGTTAACTCACAATATATTATATCTAGATACAAAATGTTACAGGGTTCACTGCCAGGACTCACTATCCTTAAAAGTCTCACAACCTAAGTACAAAAGATGGCTCACTGCCAAAAGAATGAGCTGAAAGAATACACCTTCAATGTGCAGGGTTCAATTCCACTAAAGCTCAGAATATAAAGTACTATCTCACATAGCAGTCGCTCAACAATTCTATACTGATCACTATTAATAAAGCATTTAGGCTATGATCTTCTCCTCTATTCACATTCACTTCTCCTTCTCACTCTCTTCTCTTGTATATCATATTTTCCTTTTCTACTTTCACACCACAAACCTTTCTTCAATATTTCATCTTATATATACAAGTATATCTTATTCATCAATTAGGTCGGCCTAATTAGATGAACACAAAATAATCAAAACCTTCTTCGTCGATACCATATAATATTTAAACATTTTATCCATGTAGTGCATTATGCCAAGTTAGCTATTAGACTTCATAATATATGTAGTGTAGTAAAATGCATACCCTTGTATTTTCACACTTGTTTGGGCCTGCCTTGCTTTATTTATGCTTCTTTATGGCTTAATTGGTCTTATTTTGCATCCACAAGCTTAATAAACCATATATTTTTATGGAAAATCCCGAAAAACATCAAAAGATAAATGATCATTTAATGTCTTTGTCTGTGTGTCCTTGATTTGTGGACTGGGACTAAAATGCCACCAAGGGCATCTTTTCCCTCCATGGGTCTTGGGACCCTAATTTTGAAACCACCAAAATAGGTTCCTTTTTGGAATTTGTGCCCCGAGAATTAAGCCTTGGGACTAAGACGCCACCTAGGGCATCTTAGTCATCCTTGGCTTATTTTTAGGATTCAATTTCAAATTTGGGTAGGATTTATCCTCCTTTATTTAATGATTTCATATGTTAGCTTGTTGTGGTGTAATTTTAGGATATTAAGCATGAATAAGTATAAATACAAGGTTCCTCCACTCATTTTTGATATAACAAGATAACAAACATTCAAGTATTCATTCCTAAGGCAAGTTTATGCATTCAAGAGAATTTCATCAAGTATTGAAGCCATCATGAAGATTCAAGCATCATGTCAAGGGTTTAGTGCCTCCATTCATGTTGTTGAGCCAAGATTGTGGATGTAACATTGAAGATCTATTTGCAACCATTGTTCACATCATATTCGAAGATCCAAGATCTACATTCTTCATGGCCACTACATGGTATATTATAGATTTTCTTCACAATACATCATACAAGGTGATACCATTTACATATTTCATGTTTCATGATTCATTTCATCATTTGGTTTAATTACCTAAAAGGGGTTTGACCAAGGCAAACCCCCATTAACTAACAATCAACAAGTTTTCCCTCTCTTGTGTGTTTGTATTTGTAGATCTAGGTTGAAGACTTGAAGATCATTTGGAGTGCAATATTGAAAAGTTGCAAATTTTGCATTGCCAAAGTTGTCATCTTCATGGAAACTCACCTACAGGCCAGATTTGGAAGTTTTAGGACCTCAGATCTGAGAAGAAGAAAGTGTAGACATCAACCCTCAGGACCACATTCAAAGACTTCAAAAATTCAAAACAGGACTAATACACCACCTTGGGCGTCTTAGTCCTCCATGGGGTATTTTTTAGAGATTCTTCGTGATTCTGTTTCAACATCCGAAGACTATATATTTGCCCCGAAAAATAGCAACGGGACTAATACGCCACTCTAGGCGTCTTAGTCCTCCATAGCACTTTTCAACAGCTTCTTTGCATTTCCAAAATCCTTGTCACACCTCCAAACTTCCCAAGTACACATATGCTAACTTGGTGTTGCATAATTTCATCATTTGCATCTCATTTAGCTTACATTTCTAGTTTTAGGTCATTTTGCATATCACCTTGTGTTTTCCAACATTTTCTTTTCTAAGAATTTGCTTGGTGGTGAACCCCTTAGAACTTAAAGAACCCCTTCCTAGGACCCTCCTAATTAAGAATTGGCTCACCTTTTGAGGTTGTTAGTCAATCCAATTAGGACCCTTAGGACATTAGTGAATGGTTGAGTGAGAAAAGTGTGATATCCCAAAAAGGTATCCATTTTCCTATTCATCAATATATTGCATTCGCTAAGTTGGCCAAGACTAGAACATAATTCTCCAAACCAACAAATAATCCCCAAAGTAAACACCTTTTGGATCTGAGAACACATTAATTTCCCATCATATTACCTATAAAGAGACTATCAGAAAAACCGCTACATAAGAATGTTCACCTTAGTAAAATGCGGAGTCTCCCACACAGTATACCACACACAGAACAATAGTAGGATACAAAGTTAAACTCTATCAGAGATAACTTTCTATTCACTGGTAAAAGACATCTCAAGATCTAGCATATAGCTATTTGAATGAGTCAAGAAAATATGGTTAGGATATTAGAGTCATATCAGATCTTGCAGTGAGTTTCAAACTCAAATACCAACACACTAATCCATCACAAAGGAGTATTACCGACAAAGAACAACTTCTGGTAAACCAAGCAAACTTCAAATATAGTTATTACCATACTGTTATTACCATGTCGTCATCAATGGCAACATAGGAACAACCAACACAACCATCCATACTTCATGCTCATGTTGCAAAGCTTCCAACAAACTATTTACTTATAGTAAACTTAGTAAAGTATTTACCATACTTATAATGCTCTAACATATAAATTACTAAAATATAAACTTAACTAACATGTAGAATTTTTAAATAAATCTAGTATATACTAACTTACAATTAATGAACCTACAAACTACTAACCTACACATTTGAAAAGTTCAATTCCTAAGTGTTCACCTAGTATTTACTATTCTACAAACTACTAACCTACAAATTTAACAGGTACAATTTCTATGTGAACCTAGTATTTACTAACTTATGAATTAGTAAACTATAATTTTCTAATGTACACATTCAACTAGAAAGTACAATTTATAAGCAATCCTAATTTTTACTAACATACAATATTCTAACCTGCAAATTTAACTAGTGGGTGTAATCATAAGGGAATCTAGTTCAAAGCATACCTATAATTTTTTAATGTAAAAATTTTACTGACCTATAAATACCTAACATACAATGATCTAACCTAAAAGGTACTAACCTATATATTTAACTAATAGGTAGAAGCTCAAATTTGTTATGATTAAGGTGTCATCTACCTTGTAAATCCTATGTCATATTGCATGCTTCCAAAATCCTTGGAAAGTGTCTCTAGGCACTTAAGGTGTATTGGGAAAATGGCTCTAGGAAAATTCATCGCCAACAATTCACCATGGGAAAATTCACCGCCATGACAAATTCATTGTGGGAAAATTCACCATCATGACAAATTCACAGCCAAGTTAAATTCACCGCCAGCAATTCACCGAGGCAGAAAATTAACCGCCATTAATGTTTTTTAATATATATTTCATAAACTTTCAATTTTTTTTGCAAAAGAATAATTTAATTTATGATAATAAAAGCTTAATCACATTAACTTTAGAGAATTTGATTGATGATAATAAAAATAAAAATATTTTTCAATAATGCAAATGAAAATAAAAATTACTATGAACCAAATCTAACACAAAAATAACACAGGTGAAAATTATTTTAATTTTTTTTTTCAAAGTTCACAAAATATATATTAAAAAACATTAATGTCTTTTAAAATAATTGAAATGAAAATAAAAATTACTATTAACCAAATCTAACACAAAAATAATGTAGGTGAAAATTATTTTTTAAAAGAAAAATTCAAAGTTTACAAAATATATATTCAAAAACATTAATGTGGTTAATTTTCCACTTCGGTGAATTACTGGCGGTGAATTTAGCTTGTCGGTGAATTTGTTATAGTGGTGAATTTTCCCACGATGAATTTGTCATGGCGGTGAATTTTCCCACGGTGAATTGTTGGCGGTGAATTTTCCATCGGTGAATTGCTAGCGATGAATTTGTCGTATGCCTGGGAAAATATTTTATAATATTAATTCTCACAATTGTTTGTAATATATTCATAAAGGGTGATGGGTCCACTAGCAATGGTAAAAGTGACTTATGGACATAAATATTTAATATTGCTTTCCCCACATATGGATGCCTAGAATGAGATAATAAAAGATAAGGAAAAGGACAAATGAGTGATTGTTAGTACTCTTTAAGTGGGTGATTGGAAAGAGGCAATAGGTGTCTCTTAGCATTCTATCATTTATTACATTTAATGTAATATTTATCTTCCAAGTTTGGGCGCCCAAGTTGGAGGGAAAGTATTGGAGCCAAAACCATTGTCCTTTCACATTCTGAGGTAGAAATCCAAAGGTTGAGGATGTTCAGAATAAAGGGTCATCTTTGGGTGCCATATTTGGTGTATTAGATGTCTTCACAAGTCTATAAATTTAGCCTCTTGTATGTAGAAAATAAGAGCAATAGTTGGATGTAGAGTTTCATTGCAGGAAAAAGGACAAAGGCATAAAAAGGTTTTTCATAGGTGTACAAGTGCTTCCATGGTGGAGACAAAGAGGAGAATGTAAGTGATTGTATTGTAATCTCATTTTTTTGAAGATAATGCATACTTGGCCTCTCTTCTTGGTGGAGTTTTTTTCCTGCAAGGGTTTCTCCATGTAAATCATGTATTATATGATGATCTTGTGTTGCTAATTTGTGCCTCATTGCTGCTATCTTATGGTGATGTTATTATTTACATATTGTTGTTATGAGTTCGCATAGGTAGTGTTTATAAGCATGTTATGTGGTTGATTTCTAACATCACAAAGAGGATGGATCTAATCATGGTATTTCCATATTAAGGTAACTTAATTTTTAGATTTGCATATAAGTTTAAGATCTTCATGTTTTGGTAGTCCAAGCCATGTATCTCATTCATTGAATCATATTTGGATAGAGATTGAATTTCTCGTTGGTATATGGAGCCTGATCATGCTCTAAATTAATATTTTATTTTAATAAAGGTTTTTTTGTTAATAAAATTGAGCTGTTTGAAAAATAGTTTCAGAATTGCCAAAAACTGGTTGTTTTGTAACTGCCATAAATGGGTTGTTTTTCTTGACTTCCTGGGAATGTGGAAGGTCAAGAGTCAAGGATTGAGAATGTGTAAGGTCACATAGGAACAAGTTGGATTGCATTTTTATGTGAATAATGTGAGTGGAAATGCATATGTAGAGAGTGCTGCAAGTGTATGTAGCTTGTATTTTGTTGGATATAATAAAATATTGGACGTCTGTTTCTATGGATGTAGCCCACATTAGGTGAACCATGTTGAATATTTGTTTTCTATATATATATATTTTGTTTTATTTTAGTCATTTTCATTATAATTGGTTAATCTATTGCTCTATCCTATTAGTAAATCCCAACAATTGGTATCAGAGTTGTGTTATTCAACTATTTGGCAAGAGAGAGTCAAGCTTTGGTGGGAGAAATGTATGAAGAAGAAAAATTGAAGGTCAAAAGTTCAGCAACTTGAATTATCAATTATGGAAAATGCAGATGGAAGATTATTTATATGAGAAATATTTTTGGCAACCATTGTGTGGAAAAGCAAAGAAATCACCACTAATGTTAGATGAAGAATGAGAAATTTTAGATAGAAAGGCACTAGGAAGTATTTGGTTGTTCTTGGCACCATCTATGGCATTTAATATATCCAAAGTGAAAATAATGGAGGAATTGATGTAAATGTTAGAAAAATTGTATGAAAAACATTTGGCTTCAAATAATGTATTTTTAATGAAATGGTTATTTAATATGAAAATGGTTGGAGGTTTTGTAACAGACCATTTGAATGAATTTAATATAATAACAAGTCAATTGACTTCTGTAAATGTTTAGTTTTGATGAAGAATTTTGAGCTCTCTTAATTCTATGTTTTTTGCCAGTAAGCTAGAAGAAATTAGTTTTGGTTGTAAGTAACTTTGTTTTTGGTTCAAATACATTAAAATTTGATGATGTTTTTAGTGTGATTCTGAGTGAGGAGATTCAAAGGAAGAGCATAGGTGAGACTTCAACATTGGGTAATGTTTTGAATTTAGAGAAAATGGAAATATCAAAGGAGAGAGGGAAAATCCCTGGAGGTCATGGAAAGTCGCGAGGGATATCAAAGAATAGGTCTTAGTCTAGAGGCAAGAAGGATTGCTAGTATTGTGGAAAAATAGGTCACTTGAAGAAAGATTGTTGGTCTCAGAAAAGCAGAGGAGACAAACAACAAGATAATAACAAAGAAGAAAATGATGTAAGTAAATTATATGATGATGCTTTAATTCTTTCCTTAGATAATGTTGATGGTTCATAAGTAATAGATTCAAGGGCATTGTTTCATGCTATGCCCCATAGAAATTATTTGCTTGATTAATTCCAAGGAGATTTTGGATTGGTATATTTAGGAGATAATGAACCTTGTCAGATTATTGGAAAGGGAAGAATAAAAATTAAATTACAAAATGGAAATCAATGGTTGCTACAAGAGTTAATGCATGTTCCAAAGTTGAGTGGGAATTTAATTTCAGTAGGACAGCTAGGAGATGAAGGATGCATAGTTACATTTACAAATAAAATTTTGAAGGTTAGTAAGGTTCTTTGGTAGTAGCTAAAGGTGTGAAATTAGGTACTTTATACTCGTGTAATGGTAATATTGTTCCTTCTACATTAGTTGTTGCATGAAAAGCTATAGCAAGAAAAGTTGTTGCAAAAACAATTACAATAGTTATTGTAGAAATAACAAGAGTTATGGGAAAAACTATTGTAGGTGCAAAAACAACATTGTGACATCATAGACTTGGGCATATGAGTGATAAAGGTATGAAATTTCATTCTAATAAGTTATTTCCAGGTATGAAATGTATTAACATGGACTTTTGTGAGAGTTGTGTTTATGGGAAGAAAAAGATAGTGATATTTTTCAAAGATGGGAAACAAAATGTAGTGTAGAAAAATGTATCCCTTTACATTTTCAAACCTAATTTGGAATTTATATTAAAATGAACTTAATTATGCCTTAATTTAGTGTCTTAATATGTATTTTACATATTCACATTAAGTTTAGGGCCCTATTAATTAAAATGGACTTAATTGTGCCTTATTTTTGGTGTTGTCAAGTGTACCCCTTTACACTTTCACACTTATGTAAGGCTCCTTTAATTAATTAAGCTTAATTTTCCTTAATTGGCCCCTTTAATTCAAATCCAAGCCTTATTAATCACATCTTCTAAAGAGGAAACCCGGCATTCATTAATGCCTAAACATAACACTTCTCATTGAGCAATGTGTGTCCTAGGTGAGTGACCTAGGACCCATTCGCCCATGGGAAAATGGGTCCTCACTTAGACCTTAGGACCCTAATTTAAAATATTTTTTTGGTGGTTTTTTAATGTTTTACAATCTATATTTCAATGTATACTTGTGATATTTGAATTTTGGGAAATTAAGGATAAATGTCTATAAATACAAGGCTATTTTATCAAATCAACATTATATTTTTAGAGATCAATTACAAGGCCCAATATTATTGTCAAGAGCCTTCAAGAGAAGATTTCATCATTTGTTGTAACATTCAAGATCCAATCATTGTGTCAAAGTCTTTTGCGATCATGCATGTTTTTGGAGCTCACATTATGATGTAGGTTTCAAGCATTCAAGTCAAAGACTCAAAGCAAGATTCAATAATCAAGATCCACATCCATTGAATTCCTTTCATGCAAGTTCAACATCGAAATTTTAGTCCTTCAAAGGTTTAATTAAGGGTTTGGTGAGTTGTGACATTGACTTGTTCATTCATCATTCCTTTTATGTTATTTCATTTCATTTCAAGGTTTAATTACCAAAATGGGGTTTGACCAAGGCAAACCCCCATTCACCAAAAAAAAACATTTTTCTCTTTGTGTGTTGTAGATTTGCAGGTCAAAGAAAAGTTGAAGATCTCAAAGTTGCAAAATTGCAAAGTTGTCAAAGTTGTCACCTTTGTTGTCATCTCATGAAAACTCAAATCTCGAACTTATTTTTGGCTATCCAATTGTGAAAATCAGGAATCTAGAAGTGTAGACATAGGAGCATAGAGCCAAAAACATATTTTGAAGATCCCTACCCAAGACCCATTTTCCATAGGGAAAATGAGTCCTCAGACAGCTTCTAAAAACACCATTTTGTGAGAGGTACACAACATTTATCCCTTCCAAATCTACCAGAAGCTTTGTAGGTTCCTTTAGTTTTATGCTTAATCTACTCAAACCAAGTGATAGATTTCATTTTGGAGTTCATTTGATATTTTTAATCTTTCTCCCCAAAGTGTTGTTTGACCTAGACCCTTGTCCTAACACAAAAAGAGATTCCTCAAAGAATTCACTCACCTAAGAGTTGAAAGTGGATTTTAACTTGGGGGATCTCAATTCCTGAATGAAATAGAAGAATAGTTTGGTTCATTCACCCCATTTTTCCATTTCTATTTATAGTAAGTTTAGTGAAATAGTCCAAATTTAGTATAAAACCCTATGTGTTTAAACCCTACCCTATTTTTCTATGTTTCATTTTGGTAAACCTGAGTTTTGAACATTCTAATTTTTTATTTGTAGTGCATTCAAACCCTAGATCTAGAATTTGAATCAATTCATTTCATTTAGGATTTATAAATTTGACATAACATTGCATTTCATTTTGGGTGTAAATTTGCATTTCACGTTCATTTTAAATCTGAAAATCCAACAAAATTTGCATAATGTTAGATTGATTTTGCATAGTATTTACATAATAGCATACTTTCAATCATTTAAATAAGAAAATTGAGTCAAATTTTCATTTCAAAAAGTGTCCTATAGTTCATCATTTATCCATCATTTCACTTGCATTAGGTCATTAAATTCTGGAAAATTTGTTATAGAAGTTACAGTTTGAAACCTGACACATAAAACACATAAAACAACTCAAAATTTTCATTTTTCACTTTTTTAAAACCCTGACCTAGGATGCATTCACCCATGGGTAAATGAGTCCCTATATAGGCTTTTTAGATCAATTTCTGAGTGTTTTTCAACCTCTATCTACTCTCTGTTTTGTTGTACCTAGACCTTTGTTTCAGTTTCTAGAATTTCTATTTTCTGCAATCATTTACATTAAGGTTAATTAGTCAATTCAAGTGCATTTTTCAAACATAAAAATTGGGACTAAAAGACATAATTTTGAGGTTTTACATGTAGCATAATCAGTCAATTGCATAAGTGGGATAGATTACTTTTCACACAATGTTAGTATCTTTCCTTTCTATGTTTTCCAAGAAAAAATGCATTAACAAGCATGTTAGTCATGAATGTCTCTTAGTGAAAGAGATTGAGCTTGTTGACATATTCCATACTACCACATTTCCCATCATCCCCTCATCCCCTAATATCTCTCCTATTTGTGAGAATGTCTTAGTGAAAGAGGATGTAAGCATAGACAATCATGATAATCATAGTTGCCCTTCTCCTAATATCTCTCCTACTTGCGACGAAGGTATTTTGGTGTTAGAAGATGCACCCATTGAGAGTCATGATAATCTTGAAAACTCCTCTCCTAAAAAATCTCCTACTTGGAAATATATTATGGCACAAGAGAATGAGACCTTAGTGAAAAAGGATGAAATCATGGACAATCATGACAATCACATTTCTTCTTCTCCTAGTATCTCTCTTATTTGCGAAGAACATAGTTTAGAGTTAGAAGATACAATCATTGATATCCATGAGAATCTTGTTTCTCCCTCTCTTAATTCTTCTCCCACTTGGGAACATCTACTTGAACAAAAGGATCCAATCATTGGTAAGAATTATTCTCTTGATGCCTCCCCTATTTGTGATGATGTCACTTTACAAAATCTAACCATGGAATGTGATCAACATCTTATTTGCTCCTCTCCTAAAAGCTCTCCTACTAGGGAAGATATCATGAAGTAAGAAAATGACAACATTGACAAATATCTTTCAAACAATAGTAATGTAGCTTCCTTAGATTAAGATGATGAAGTGACATTAGACTCCCCTTCACTAAGAGATCATGAAAATAAGAATAATTCTTTTGAGATTATGCAATTTATATATCCCTTGACGTGATCTCCTGAGCCAGTTCTTATCCTCTATCCACCCTTACAACAACCACAAATTCAAAATAAACCTATTCTTATCCTTGAACCACCTAAAAAGAAACCATTAGCTCTAGGAGATATCTTGAACTTTACAAGATAAATTGATGGTAACAATGTTTCATAGCAACCGAGTTACAATACCATTTCTCATACATATAACACTAGAAATAATCAGGAACCACAAACAACCCCAATGTCCCTTCCATTACCTCAACTATATCTCCCACCTGCACCTAATATCTTGCAACGTAGTGGTAAAGAGTATGACCTTGTTGAACAACTTAAAAACACTCTTGCTAAGATATCCTTATGGGATCTTATTCAAACCTTACCTAATTATCATAACATGATTCAAAGTGCTTTACAACAATTTCTTATCCCTCCTAATGTGCAATTGAATGACATAACAACCCTAATTCAAGGAATGAATGCAAACATTGTTTTCCACCAAATTGAGCTCCCTCCTTTGGAAGTGAAAACAAAATGAAGCTTTCATGATGCTAGCTATTATTAATAGGAAGGGGATAAAGAGAACCCTTGTTGACAATGGCTCAGCCCTTAATGTGTGTAGCATAAAACTTTTGGATAAGATTGGAGTCGACAAAATCCAAATTCAACCTAATTCTTTATCTATTCATGGGTTTAATAACATACAAAAACAACCACTTGGTGTAACCACATTACCTATTACAGTTGGAAAGGCCACATTGTAAACTACTATCTGTGTTATGCCTTACGATCTTTCATATATCCCTATTTTAGGTAGGCCATGGATTCATGAAATGAATGGGGTGCCTTCTAATCTTCATCGTAAAATAAAGTATGTATACAATAACAAAGTATATAGAATCAAGGTTGACCCTGAACCAAATAGTTTGTTCATTGAGAAAGATGAGGAAAATCCTTTGAAAACATTGACACCAACTACACAAGCAGAACCCATGCAAGAGAAAGAAAAATAAAAGTGTATTGAAGAAGTCACAAAGTTATTGGAGTCCATGATTGGGGTTCCTTATATTTTACACCTACATTCATGGGAGAATACAAGATCACAACAAAAGAGTCTAAAAAGGGAAAATAAAAAGTGGTAATGTCAACAAAAATTCAGAAGAACCTTCGAATGCATCCACTTCAACCACTTTAGAAGAAGAAGCAAATTACACAACAAAATTTGATGAAATTGATTATTAACAACCATTGAATCTGAAAGAAATGGAAAAGCTTTATGGAAGAGGTTATGAGCTTTTGAAACAACTTGGTTATAATGGAAAAGGATGTAGTGCTAGATAACAAGGTATTCATGTCCCTATAGAGGCTAACACGCAAGAAATGACTAGTGGTCTTGGTTATTATCCCTCAAACAAAAAAAAAAGCATCATAAAAGCCTTCACTCAATAACAACACTATTACAGAAGATTCTCCTAAGCCAACTCTAACATTAGTGCATCCTAAACTGATAGAAACAACTAGTGGTCTTGGTTATTTTCCTTCAAAAGAAATGAAAGAATCAAAGAAATCTTCACTTAACATCAATGTCATTACACAAAACACTCCTAGGACATGTCTTAGTAATGACTGGAGTTCATTATATTTTATGCCCTCCTTTAAAGGAAAGTACAAAATACTGCAATCTAAAGAGTCTTGTGTAAGTATGACACCTTGTACTAAGCAAGAGATATATTTGTCACAAAGTAAAGGAACATCTTCTATTATTGATCAAGAGAGTATCTTGTCGAGACTCCTCCAAGATTGCTTGATATCTCTCCCTCCAAGAACACAAAAGAAATTTTACAACAAGAGTTAATTTTGTGCATATCATACAGTTCATGGTCATTCTACTAATGAATGTAAGGCTTTGGGTAATAAAATTCAACATCTTAAGGATTGTGGTGCTCTTCCCTGTATTGAAGCACCTAGTTCCTCTAATTGATACTGATTTTCATTCTATCATGTTTCTCATCACTTACCTTGGCTCACCCTTGTCTTGCACTAAGTGGGGGCAAGGGGGTTAGGTAGCCTTGTCTTCGTATGACACTTGTCATTGTCTCTTTTGGTTGCTTGACCGCCTTCCATGTATATATAAGAGAAAGCTTAGGATATGGACGAAATGCTTTAATTTGGCTCACATGTGACATACTTTCTTCCTATGTTATCTTTAGCATTGTATTTTGGGGGCAACCTCCCCCTCTCTCTTTTTCATGATGAAGCTTTATTCAGGAACATATGACTTGGCATAGGGATTTTTGAACAAGCTCTCATGTCTCCTTTATTGATTAGCATTGATTATTTTATACTTTAAAGTAAATTTCTCACAGCAATGGTGTTAGCAATTTCTTTGAAGTGGGGGCATACATTAGCATCATTTCTTAACATTCCTCATGTTTCATTTGTGTGATTTTCTTTCTTCTTGTGATGCATCCTTTTCTTGGTGGTGTCATTGGGTTTGATGTCCTCTGAGAGCATGATATTTCTTTTATCCTTAACTTTTCCTCTCTTGGAGACATTAGGCATGATGTTCCCTAAGAAGATACCTTACATGAACTAAGCAAGATCCCTTTGAACAAACCTTTATTTGCATTTTGTTCATAAGTTTTTAGCATAATAAAACTTGTTAACCTTGTGAAGCCAAAGTTCTAGTTGTCGTTTTGTGGTGCCCTATTGGAGTTACTAGAGGGATAGCTTTGGTATGGTTAGTATAGTGAGAGCTTGTAGACCTGGCATGAATTTCTCACTAAGCCACTTTTTGGGGGCTCACCTAGTGTTCTACTTGTGAACATCTTGGACAAACAACTAAGATGTGTTCCACATCATGTTGGATAATTAAAGCTTGATCCATCCCTTTTTTGTTTCTATTTTTTTTTTGTTTCTTTTAGTCTTTAACATTGTATGTTTGTGTATCTTGTCGTGTTGCTACATATCATGCACCTTGTGTGTGTCCCTTTGTGCTAATGTTGGTTTGACATGGGATATTGGATCATGGGGGCTTGACCACTTCCTTGATCTTTGTCATCCTATAACGTTCACATTGGTACACTTAGACCCCTCTTGACTACTTTAATAGGAGTTTGACCCAAGTTCCTCCTCTCACTAAAGTGGGGGCTAAATGTAGTGTAGAAAAATGTATCTATTTACATTTTCACACCTAATTTGGGATTAATATTAAAATGAACTTAATATTGTGTTAATTTAGTGTTGTAATATTTATTTTACATATTCACTTTAAGTTTAGGGCCCTATTAATTAAAATGGACTTAATTGTGCCTTATTTTTGGTGTTGTAAAGTGTACCCCTTTACACTTTCACACTTATCTAAGGCTCCTTAATTAATTGAGCTTAATTTACCTTAATTGGCCCCTTTAATTCAAATCCAAGCCTAATTAATCACATTTTCTGAAGAGGAAACCTGACATTCATTAATTCCTAAACATAACACTTCTCATTGAGCAATGTGTGTCATAGGTGAGTGACCTAGGACCCACTCGCCCATGGGAAAATGGGTCCTCACTTAAACCTTAGGACCCTAATTTAAATTATGTTTTTGGCATTATTTTAATGTTTTCAAATCTATATTTCAATGTTGGCTTGTAATATTTGAATTTCGAGAAATTAAGGATAAATGTCTATAAATACAAAGCTATTTTATCAAATCAAAATTAGGTTTTTAGAGATCAATTACAAGAGCCAAGATTATTGCCAAGAGCCTTCAAGAGAAGATTTTTTCATCATTTGTTGCAGCATTCAAGATCCAAGCATTGTGTCAAAGTCTTTTGCAATCATGCATGTTTTTGGAGCTCACATTATGATGTAGGTTTGAAGCATTCAAGTCAAAGATTCAAAGCAAGATTCAAGCATCAAGATCCACATCCATTGAATCCATTTCATGCAAGTTCAACATCAACATTTTAGTCCTTCAAAGGTTTAATTAACGATTTGATGAGTTGTGACATTGACTTGTTCATTCATCATTCCTTTCATGCTATTTTATTTCATTTCAAAGTTTAATTACCAAAATAGGGTTTGACCAAGGTAACCCCCATTCACCCAAAAAAAAACATTTTTTGCTCTCTTTGAATGTTGTAGATTTGTAGGTTGAAGAAAAGTTGAAGATCTCAAAGTTGTCAAAGTTGTCACCTTTGTTGTCATCTCACGGAAACTTAGATCCTGGATTTATTTTCAACTGTTTGACTATGAAAATTGAGAATCTGGTAGTGCAGACACAAGAGCAAATGACCCAAAAATAGATTTTGAAGAGCCTTACCCAAAACCCATTTGCCATAGGGTTGTTGGCATATAGTCGTCATTGATGTCAAAAGGGAAAATTAGGTTAAGGAGATCATTGGCATGATGACAAAGGATGAGTGTGAGAGTAGTGGATCTGATGGTAGATTTGAATTGGGTTTCTCGAGAGCTTTCCAGAAAGGTACTGTGCAAGTTGAGAAAGTGAAGGATGCACCCAAAAATGTTTTATTTATGCTCTTAGGTGTTAGGGTTTATCAGTTAAACCCTAAGGATACTTGTAGTCATGGTGTTCAAAATAGATTTCTATTTTGATGTTGACCTGGTATCAGTGGTTGTTGGTTGCATTAGGTGCAACTTATTTCTTTACAGTCATGAGGGTGACCAACCCCTCTACTTAGAGCTTTAATGTTATACATCCCCTTTAGATCGGCATGACAGTGTGTGGTCGGTGAGAGAATGGGAGATGTCTCTTCGATGGCCCAATGATCTTCTTATCGGCGAGACATTGATGTATCAACAAGTGTTTGGGAGAAGTCTCTTTGATGGAGCGATAAGGAGTATGGAAGCATTGTCAGTGAGACATTGGAGTATCACTAGGACCTTGAAGAAGGTCTCTTTAATAGGGCGATGAGAATTGATGTCGACTGCGATACCTAGTAAGGTTGACATGCAGTCATGAAGTGAATGAAAAGATGACACATAGCAGGAACCAACATGATGATGACTATGGTGGGTGGTGGCGTTAGAGGTGTACACACGACAATAGCCTGCTAGCCCCACTGAGATGTTGGTGGGGCCCGAGCAAGACCTGTGAGGTTAGTGTGGAACAATGCAGATTGCACGAGATAGCTTGGACGATGTTGGTGAAAGGATTCTTCATTGGTGTGATTGAAGGTCATCGGCAAGACTTGTTCAGATGTCTCCTCGACAGAGTGATAAGCAAGTTAAGATTCATCGGCATGACAGATACCTTTTGGTGGGACTTGGATGGAAGTCACCTCAACAACCTGATGGTGGAAATAATCAAAGAGACAAACCATTGATTGATGATGTGCATGGTGAAAGCGAATAGAAAAATGATATTTGGCAATCGATGATTTGTTATTTTGCATCCTTGTTGCAAAAAAACTCCTAGTCAATTGAATACATTGACGACGGTGTAACCCTCGACAATGGAAAGAGTAAAATGACATAGTATGGGCATGTTTTCATGGCAAGAGAAGACACAAGTGTTGGCTTGATTACATATGTAATAGAAATAACTATAAACCTGGTCGATTTAATGGAGAAACTTGAATGATACAAATTCTCATGATGAACAAGGGATGGGATTGATCCTAGGAAGTGGATGATCGAATATAATCCGGTGCATGAATTATCAAGAGAACATCCTGTGAGGATCTTACAAGCTATTGGATGATGATGCCAAATCTAAGAAAAAGATGGAAGTGCAATTTGAATTCAAATTCTCTGCATAGGAAAATGGTAAAACGACATGCAAACCCTAGAGTTAGCCCGTCAAAAATGAAATGGTTTAGTTTTGAATTTCAATTAGGGTTATAGGGTGATTGGTGTTGTTTTACAGTGAAGATAGAATGTGCTATAAAGAAGACAGTTCAATGATATGAACTGGTGGGTTAAGTGTAAGAAGAGTGAATAGTGAAGAGAAGTGTAATGTATTGAATTGATGCATTACAGGTTTTACAGAACCAATCTTATGCATATTTGAATCTGAATATTTGAAGAGGTTGCATCCTCATAGTACTGAGTAGTAGCTCAGTTTGGGTGATTGTAGTCTCCTTGGAGTTGTTGCACCTAAAACAAGGTGTTGCAGCATCCTTATATTTGTAGCTCTTAAAATTGTAATTAGACTTCATTGCTTGTGAGGTTGGATTAGGATAGTAGATCCTAGTAGTATTTCTCATCGTGGTTTTTCCCAACTTGGGTTTTCCACGTATATTTTGTGTTATGTGTTGATCTCTTTTATGCTTGTGGTTAAATTACATTCGTTCATGCTTCAATCTACACATTTGAGTTTAAGTTTGAATATGCAAAAAGTTTTTAAGGTCTAAATTTTTTAATATCTATTGATTCAATCCCCTCTTAGTAGATTGTTGTGTTCTAACAATTGGTATCATAGCCCTAGGTTCCCCTAGAGAAGCTTAATCAACTTGGGTAGATCTTGGATAAGTGAACACAATGGCTAGTCAGGAAGGTTCATGCAAGCCACCCCGATTCAATGGAAAAAAATATGCTAAGTCGAGCTCATTAATGGAAGGTTACTTAGGTTCTCTAGGAACTGAAGTTTGGATGTCTTTCGAGACCAAATATGCTATGCATGCTACTATTCCAACTAATCTTGCAAGAAATAAGGATTATGAGAGCAATAAGAAAGCTTGGTTTGCCATTATGAATAATTTGTTTGATTCTATGCATGGCAAAGTTATGCATTGTAAAATTGCTTATGATATCTAGGAAAAATTGAAGAAGATCTATGAAGGTGACACCAAAGTGAAGTTGGCAAAGTTACAAGTGTTGAGAGAAAAAATTTGAAGGCTTGAAGATGACCAAAGAAGAGAGGGTTGCAAACTATCTTCAGAGAGTTGATGATGTGGTAAATGTCATTAAAGGATATGGTGTAGATCTGAAAGAAGAAGACGGTGTGTTGAAAGTTCTTAGGTCTATGAAAACTAAATATGATTCCAAGATTTCTGCTATCGAAGAAGGAAGATAAATTGATAAACTTACTCTTCATGAGGTCCATGGCATAATTACTACATATGAGATGAGAATGTCAGATGCTGAGTCATCTAGGAGAGAAGTTGCATTTAAGGTTATCGAGAAAGAAAAAGATGAAGCTGATAAGAAAGACAAAGTTGTTGTCATTGCATCTAATCATGATGAAATCGACGAGGAAGAAGCAAACTTCATAAGGAGACTAAGGAGAGGAACCGGTAAGTATAAAGGTAAGATCCCTTTCAAGTGTTTTAATTGTGGTAGAATAGGTCATTTTTCTTCTAAGTTCCCATATGATAAAGAGGAAAACTCCAAGCAAGAAGAAGATAGTGAAAATAAGAAAACATTCTATCTCAAAAAGAAGAATTTTGGAAAGAAGAAGAAGAGCCTATGCATTCAGGAAGAATGTGATGCATCTGATGGTAGTGATAGTTTAGATGAGTATCAGGATCGTTCTATAGTAATGAAAGAAGATGAAAGAGAATTTTTCTTCATGGCTAAAGACATTAAGGATCAAAAGGATGCACAAGCTAAGGACTCTCATGAAGAAGAAGAGGAAGTAGTTGTTGATCTTGAGGGAGAGCTAATTATTGCTCTTGAAGATATTGATGAGTTAAGAGACAAATATGATGATCTTAAGAGGGAAAACAAGAAACAAAAAAAGAGTGCTCAAAAGGGGATTGACAGTTTGACACAAGAACTTGAGGAATCCAATAATGTGATAGTTGGTCTAAAAGTGCATGTAGAAGAGATCAAAAGAGTTGAGGATGTTATGAAATCTAAACTACAATCTGAGATGGATAGGTGTATGAAACTTGAAGCAAAAATAGTTGCTCTAAGAAAAGAATTGGAGAGGGCTAATGAGCGTATTGAAGAAGTGGTTAAACGAGCACCTATAAAATATGTGCAAAAAGATCATCCTACAGACCAAATAATTGGTGATAAGAATGAAGGTGTGCAAACTAGAAGAAGACTTGCTAAGGATAAGGAACAAGTGAATTTTTTTCTCTTATCTCAAATTGAACCAAATTTTTTTGATGAAGCTAGTAAGGATGAGAGTTCGATACAAGCAATGGAAGAGGAACTCAATCAGATTGAAAAGAACAAAACATGGGAATCGGTTCCCAGACCTCGAAGCAATAATGTAATTGGCAACAAATGGGTATTCATAAACAAGCTGAATAAAGATGGAGTTGTGGTTAGAAACAAAGCAAGGTTAGTGTGCAAAGGATATATGCACAAGTAGAAGGGATTGATTTTGAAGAAATATTTTCCCCTATTGCTAGGTTAGAAGCAATAAGAACGTTTCTTGCATTCTCAGTCTACAAAGAATTTAAAGTATATCAAACGGATGTCAAACTTGTATTCTTGAATGGAAACCTAGAAGAGGAAGTATTTATTGAACAACCAAAAGGTTTTCAATTGTCAGAGAATGATGATTATGTTTGCAAATTAACAAAAGCAATGTATGGTCTAAAGTAAGTCCCAAGAGCGTGGTATTCAAGGTTGGATCAATATCTACAACAACAAGGGTTCAAGAAGGGGTGTGTTGATAGCAATTTGTATCTCAAATCTGAAGGTATGCATATGATCATTTTTTTTGATAAAGTAAGCAACATTTTTAGGGTGTTGTACCCTTCATAGAGAGCCACAAGGGCCAATAGAGTCCAAGATCAAAAAGTAACCAAAAAAAACACAAAACCAAAAAAAAACACAGACTAACAACACTCGGACCAACAACAAACCAGCAGCAGACTAGCTGGTGTTCTCCCAGTTCTTTGACAGAAGTTGAACCAAATCATCACCAATCCACTCCTGGTGGTCTTCAGCCTTCTTCATCTCCATCTCATCCTTCATAACAGTCGATAGAGTGCTAGTGACATAGTGAACTAATTTGATCATGAAATGAGTCAAACCATTGAATTTTTTGTCCATTTTGTCCATTCTTTCTTTCAGCACACCGAGTTCCTCTCTGCCCATAGTGTAGTCGGGGTCATTTTTCTTCATATCCAGCGGTTTTGAAGAGAGAGAGGTTGAAACCTCCTTCTGAGGTTTACCCTTGTCGAGAATGGAAGAGGGACCACGAGCTTTCTCACCTTCCTTGCCTTCCGACACCTCTTCAACTCTGCTATCTTTGTTGTCTGACAACTCCTCTTCAGTGTCCAAATCCCTAACCTACACTTTTTTCCCGTTCTTTGCCAATTTTCCCGAGCGCCGAATAATGGCATCACATACAATAACCATAGTTTCCGCCACCACCGTATCACCCAATGAGTCCTTGCTCATAACATTTTTCCTTTTATTCAGAGGCTCCTTCTCCTCCTTACCTTTCTTTTTTGGGGCAGGCTTACTGGGAGTCTTAGCAAGGGTAGACTTCAGGTCACACAAGCTCATCATCGCACTGGTTTGGGCAGTCCTCTCGATGCCCTTAAGTTTTTTGGTAGTAGGTTTGGGTTTATGAGAATTAGCAGGGACCGAGTGACTTTTCCTAATAGGGCCTTTTGATTTGTCTGAAGATAAGTTGGTCTTGGTGGGCGGCTCAATTTCTTCAATTCAGACAATCGAAATGGGTTTCAGAGGGCATAAAGCTAGGTGAAAGTGGTAGAGTCTTAGGATAAGACCCTGGTGAAGCGGCAAGAGAGTGGGTTCATTGGGATTTAATGCAGTAGACTCCACACATTTTTCAATTGAGTTTTCAAGGTCCATTAGTAGAAAAAAGGGAAAGCTCAGTAAAACTTTATGCCTAAGGTGATTTAACAAGGGAAAATGGTAGAAGTAATAAGTGTTGTACCTTCCTTCCAACATGACATTCTTCATCAGCATAAGGCACATCTAGTTCCACGACTGAGGAAGAGCCTCCCATTCAAACCCAGATTGGTTGTGCGCTAGCTTCTCATCTCCCACAAAGAATTTTTCCATACTAACATTATCTTGGGTCTTTGAATGTTTAGGATGCTTCATGCCAAAGCTCTAGAGGCTCGTCGCCTACACAATCACATCCTCATCCACCATAAAGGAGATGCCTCCTAGAGTCACATGTTGATTCTTCCAAGAGTTGACGAACTGGGTCGACAGATTAGGGTCGTGGCCCACAAGTCTCTCCATCAGAGGAGTAATGCCACCTTCAACACAAATGTGTCAGACCAGCGGATCTTTGCAAAATTCGTTGCAATTTTTTGGCTTCGTTCGCACTCTATCCCCCCTATGATACCACACTGCTCACAGTATAACCAGGAACCCTGAAAAAATAGAATGTTAGAGATAATTGCAAGGTGAAAAATCACTCGCACAATAAGTCATTTAAGCCATAAACGACAATCTTTGGAAATCAAGCCTTAGGACAGGTCACACGCATGAGTTAATAATTTCCCTGTAACAATCTTAGCATAGGTATTAATGAGGATTTCTTCGCATAAATGGCTAAACAAAAGGACATGATCGGCAAGGAAGGATTTCCTTCCACGTAGCAAAAATACTGAAATCTAGGCAGGATGGTTGCGGGGCCATATTTAGAAATCTCTAAATTGATAGCAATTAGGGGTTGGTCAATTTTAGCTATACCACAGATAGAAGCTATTAGGCACGAAGCCAAAATAGTGTATAAAGAAAATTCAAAAAGGAGTTTTCTCTCATAATTACAAGTCACATCAAATTCAAAAACACAGAATTTGAAACTTTGTGATCTTAAGAAAATCCCCATAAGGAGGTTATGACAAGTACGGTCCAGTTTAGAGCTAATCAACCGGTACTTGTCATAGCAAGACATGATTTCCTTTTTCCCAATGGGATCCATTCTATAATTTGAAAAAATCCACTTGGTATCCATCTCATCGATACAACTAATCATCCATCTCATCAAAATAATAAGGCCACAAAGCCCAACGAAAAGGCTTGTGGACCCCCCAAGAATCCAACTAAGCACATGTTGTATTTCCATCATGAGTCAAGTAAGGGATTTGTTCCTTCACTATAATATTCTGAATATTAGGTGGAAGTAGACTTAAATCACACCAATATTTGGAAAATTTCCAATGGGAGCCAAAGTTGGCTAAGGCGTCAACCACTTGGTTCCCCTCTCTGTAAATATGACTGGCCACCTTTAATTTTAATTTAGACACAAGGAATCTAATTTCAAGAAGAATATCCTTAGTTTTCCATCCCAACAGTCTATCAAAATTAATAGCATCAATAATGGACTTAAAGTCACCTTCAATGTGTAGGTTCTCTATCCCCAAGGAAACAACTATTTGTAAGCCCTTTAACAGCGCTCTAGCTTCCGCTATCATAGAAGAATGGAGACCAATCTCCCCAGCATAATGAACCACCAACTTTCCTCTATAATCCCTGATTACACCTCCTATACTTGCTCTGCCCAGGTTTCCCTTAGAAGCCCCATCAAATTTTAGTTTAAACCAGCTCCTATCAGGGGGTTTCCAAATAGTGGCTCTCCTAGCTAGCATTTTGGAGTTGTCATATGAGTTGATGTACAGTTTTTGATGCCAAGCTTTAGCTATGCTTATTTCCAACTCTGTGGGACCTTTATTTGGGGTTCTCCCTTTGAAGAGAGAGATGTTTTCCTCAATGAGCCGAGCTTCTATACCGAACACCTCTTTCGGTTTCATCTCAGTGTTCCTAAAGATCCTATTGTTCCTTTCTTTCCATAAGCACTAGCATATAATGGGAGGAACTTGGTTCCATATTTCACCAGTTAGTGGATGGGTAAAGGTTCCAGTCCAACTCAATATAAAGGAAGTGATATTCTTGTACATAATCCACTATAATCCTAAACTTCCAAAATCCAGCTCCCACACTTCAATAGCAAAGGGGCAGTGTAACAATAGATGATCAACTGATTCTTCGTTGCATTTACACAAAAGGCATATGTTGGGGATCTGGAATCCCCTTTTCCTTAGATTATCCCGAGTAAGAATTATGTTATGGCATACAGTCCACCAAAAGAAATTAACTTTTGGTATCATGTATCTATTCCAAAACTTTTTCCATAGATTATTGACCACACCCTGGTTAGTCATTTGTCTATAAGCAGATTTGACAGTAAGATCACCCTGATTATCATGGATCCAGAAGAAATCATCCCCACGGTGAGAAGGGGGTATCCTGGCGAGGGAGAGTAACTCCTGCAGCTTCTTGGCTAGAAGACACAAATTAGGGGATAAAGGACAACAAAGGATAATGTCATTCCATTTCCTAGCCCTCAAGGGTCCTAGAAAATAATCACTAATATAAGTACCAAACACTTGTTGAGCTCGACCCTTAAGGAACCTGAACTCAGAAGAATCTAGGGGAGAGTCAAGTAACCAAGTATCTTCCCAGAATATGATTTTATTACCATTACCTATCTTCCATTTGATTACATTCCTCATAAGGTCCTGAAGACTACAAATACCCTTCCAAACCAAGGATCCCGTAGGGTGGGCTTCTAAAAGGCAGGCAATCAATGAACGGTTCAAAATGTATTTAGCATTCATTATTTCACACCAGTCCTTCTTATCCCTCAGATGATCCCAACCCACTTTGGCCATAAGAGCTTTATTATAATTAGAAATAGTTCTTATCCCAAGACCACCACAACTTTTTGATTGATAGACCTTATTCCATTTAACAAAAGTGAGTTTATTTTTTTCCTCAATGCCCGACCAAAGGAAGGACCTCTGAATTTTCTCAAATTTGTCAACAATATATCTAGGTATCTTAAATATGTATAGGAGATAGATAGGGATACCTTGAAGGACAACAAAAAGAAGTTGAAGCTTACCAACATGGCTGAGTAGAGAGCCTTTCCACCCAGCAAGCTTCCTTTGAATCCTTTCAAGGATAGAATTCCAAAACTCAGGAGTGGCATCTTTGATAGTTAGGGGTAGCTCGAGATAAACTGAGGGGAGAGAACCACTCTGACAACCCAAAATAGTAGTCACCCAATTTTGCAGGTTAGGAGTGTTGTTGAAGAAGTAAATCATGCTTTTATTGTAGTTAATGCATTATCTAGAGCAAGCAGCATAATTGTTGAGACAATTTTTCCATTTCCTGGCTTCCAACACCAAGGCTTTCCCAAATAGAAAAGTATCATCCACAAATTGTTGAATCACAGTTGGCTCAAGGGTGGAAGCAGGCTTAATTCCTTTTATGGACCCTTCCAACAACATATTAGAGAAGTTCATGCTTAGCACATCCGCCACCATTATAAACAAATAGGAAGATAGGGGATCTCCCTGTCTGATTCCTCTTCTAGCATGAAAAAAACCAAAGGGAGAGTCATTAACCAAAACAAATTACTTAACAGTAGTAATACATTCCATAATAAAATTGATCACCAATTGATTGAAACCAAACTTAGCTAGAACTATAGGGACAAAATTCCAGATCACCTTGTCATAGGCCTTAGATATATCCAGTTTAAGGTCCATTCCAGCATAGTTTCACCTATCCATTGAGTGAATTAGTTCATGTGTTGTAATGGTAGCATCAAGGATATGCCTTCCAGGCACATACCCTTTTTGAGTAGGGTTGATAATTTTATCAAGAAGAGGTTTGATGCGGTTGACCAAAAAATTTGAGAGGATTTTATAAAAAGTATTACAAAGGCTGATAGGGCGAAAGTCAGCCATAGGTTGAGGATCTTCCACCTTGGGAATAAGAGCAATGAAAGTGTGATTTAGTTGCTTAAGAATCTTACCATATTTGAAGAAATCATGAGTAGATAGAACAAGGTCCTCACTAATGATCTCCCAAAAGGTCTAAAAGAAAGCCAGAGGGAAACCATCAGGGCCATGAGCTTTGAAGGCCCCCATATTGAATGTGGCCAGCTTTACCTCCTTAGGAGTGACAACACTAAGAATTCCCATATTTTCATTATGGGAAATTAAATTTGGAAGCGAGTCAACCAACAGACTATCAAGAGTCGGGTTAGGGACATCAATAGGAGTTGCATAAGCCTTCTGGAAATAGTCTACAACCACTAAACCAATGAGAGAGGGTGAACGAACAACCTCACCCTGAGCATTGTGTAACTTGTTTATTTGGTTCCTCCTCTTATGTTTAACAGCAAAAATGTGAAAGAAGGAGGTGTTCCTATCTCCTTCTTTCAACCATTGCACCCTAGACTTCTGTTTCCAAAAAATCTCCTCTTTCTTAAGAATTTGCTCCCACTCCCACCAGTTCTCCTTCTCTTGGTTGCAAGTGGACAGAATGATATCACCCTCCTCCATTCTCTTTTGAACCATTTTCAAAATTTCCCCAATAATTTTTTTCTCCTGGAAAACATCCCCAAAGACCCTTTTGTTCCAGTCTTTTACCATACATTTAATGTGTTTTAGCTTAAAAAAGATTTTGAACATGGGGGAACCACGCATAGGGATATTCCACCATTCAACAATTTTTGTCTTAAAATCAGGGTGTGAATTCCACATGATTTCAAAATGGAAGGGATAAGGTCTAGCAACAGACTGTTCACATGAAGTTAACAACAAAGGATTGTGATCAGAAACAGTCCTAGGTAAAGCCCATAGAGAGGCACTAAGCAAGCCTGACCAATTGCAAGAACATAGGAAGCGATCCAATCTAACTTGAATTATGTCTTTACCCATACATTTGTTGGACCAGGTAAAAGCTTGACCTAACAAATCAATACCAATTAGGCTTGTGGAACTCAAAAAGTGTGCCAGATCAGCCATGCTATCAGAGTAGTCAATTAGACCACCACATTTCTCCAAAGGAAAAAGGGGGGAGTTGAAGTCCCCAGCCACCAGCTAGCGAGAACCACTATTGTTTTTTTATCCAGTCAGCAAGATACATCCATAGGGCTAGTCTAGTATTCCTTTGGTTGGGCGCATACACATTGATAAGCAACCAAGAGCTGCTAGGGAAGGTAAAAGAGACACCGACACTATTTCAGAATATGATCATTGTTGTGGTATATGTAGATGATATTATATTTGGTGGTAGCAGTGATGTAATGTGCAAAGTATTTGCTACAAACATGCAAGATGAGTTTGAAATGTCCATGCTAGGAGAACTCAAATTTTTTCTTGGTTTGAAAATTACACAAACCAATAAAGGTATATTTATATCACAAACCAAGTATGCAAAAGAAATGCTTAAACTTTTTGGCATGGAGGATTGTAGACCAGTCAGTACTCCCATGGTTACTGGCTACAAATTGAGAAAATCTAGTGAGTTACCTGATGCAAATAAGAATACATACCGATCTATGATTGGAAGTCTATTATATTTAACTACATCTAGACTTGATATAATGCAAGTGGTTTGTATGGTAGCTAGGTTTCAGGCTAAACCAAAACAATCACATGTCAATGCAGTAAAAAGAATATTTAGATACATCATAAGTACTATTGACTATGGTTTATGGTACCCCAAAAGCAAAGATTTCACTTTAACAACATACACAAATGCAGATTGGACAGGAAGTGTGGATGAAATAAAGAGTACTAGTGGAAGAGATTTCTTTTTGGGAAACAAATTAGTTTCTTGGATGAGTAAAAATCAAGATTCTCTCACCCTTTCTACAACAGAAGCAGAATGTGTTGCAGTAGTTGCGTGTTGCACTCAAGTCCTATGGATGAAGAAGACATTAAAGGACATCAAGGTAGAATACAATGATCCTATCTCGATTCTTTGCGACAATTCAAGTGCCATCAACATCTCAAAAAATCCAATGATGCACTCTAGAACCAAGCATATATCAATCATCACTTCTTTAGAGAAAAGGTTACAGATGGAGAAGTTAGCATGGAGTATGTCCCTACAAAGGAACAAGTAGTGGATATATTTACTAAGCCTCTTCCCATGGAGCAGTTTGAGTATCTGAGGCCGAAGCTGGGAGTAGTTTCTTCCACCTCTTATCACTAAACATTAGTGATAGGGCATATATCCAGGGGGAGCTTCATTGATCATTTATTTAACCCTGGTTAAGAATAGTGTGATCAAGTCATGTAAAATATTGTTTTACAATTTCTAATGACTTGATGGTTGCAAAGTTTGTCAAAATTGGAGCATTTCCTCAGGGAGAGTGTACCCTTTTCCATTGATGTCAAAGGGGGAGAAATGTGATACAAAATAGAAGCTTGTTGAAAAGAGAAGAGATGTATTTCATAAGGGGAGTTGTTGTGTTACAGTGTGAATAATCAAATTGGTGCAGAGCTTCAGTGGTACCTGGATGAGCAGTTAGATTGTTGGAATATAGTCGTCATTGATGTCAAAAGGGAAAATTAGGCAAAGGAGATCATTGGCATGATGACAAAGGATGAGTGTGAGAGTAGTGGATCTGATGGTAGATTCGAACTGGGTTTCTCAAGAGCTTTCCAGAAAGGTATTGTGCAGGTCAAGAAAGTGAAGGATGCACCCAAAAAAAAATTATTTCTACTCTTAGGTGTTAGGGTTTATTAGTTAAACCCTAAGGATACTTGCAGTCATGGCATTTACAACAAATTTCTATTTTGATGTTGATCTGGTATTAGTGGTTGTTGGTTGCATTAGGTGCAACTTATGTCTTTACAGTTGTGAGGGTGACTGGCCCCTCTACCTAGCACTTTAATGTTATACATCCCCTTCAGATCGGTGTGACAATGCATGGTCGGCAAGAGAATGGAATATGTCTCTTCGACGACCTGATGATCTTATCGGCTAGAAATTGATGTATCGACAAGTGTCTGGGAGAAGTCTCTTTGATGGAGTGATAAGGAGTATGGAAGTGTTGTTGGTGAGACATTGGAGTATCACCAAGACCTTAAAGAAGGTCTCTTCAAGAGGGAGATGATAATTGATGTTGACTGCAGGACCCAGTAAGGTTGACGTGCAATCATGAAGCGAATGAAAAGATGACACATGGTAGGAACCGACAGGATGATGACTATGGTGGGTGGTGGCATCAAAGGTGTACACGTGGCATTAGCCTGCTAGCCCCGCTGAGATGTTGATGGGGCCCGAGAAAGACCCGCAAGGTCAACGGGAAACGATGCAAATTGCACAAGATAGATCATATGATGCTTGTGAAAGGATTCTTCATTGGTGTGATTGAAGGTCGTCAGCGGGACTTGCTTAGATGTCTCCTCGACAGAGCGATAAGCAAGTTAAGATTCATCAATGTGACAGGTACCTTTTGGTGGGACTTGGTTGGAAGTCTCCTCGACAACCCAATGGTGGAAATAACGAAAGAGATAAACCATTGATTTATGATGTGCATGGTGATTTGTTGTTTTGCATCCTTGTTGCAAAAAAACTCTTGCTCAATTGAAAAAATTGACGATGGTGTAACCCTTGACAATGAAAAGAGTAAAATGACACAATATGGGCATGTTTTCATGGCATGAGAAGACACAGGTGTTGGCTTGATTACATATGTAATAGACATGACTGTAAACTTGATCGATCTAATGGAGATGTGAATGGCATAGATTCTCACGATGAACAAGGGATGAGATTGATCCTAGGAAGTGGATGATCGGATATAATCCGGTGCACAAATTATCAGGAGAACATCCTGTGATGATCTTATGAGCTATTGGATGATGATGCCAAATCTAAGGAAAATATGGAAGTGCGATTTGAGTTCAAATTCTCTGCACAAGAAAATGGTAAAACGACATGCAAACCCTAGAGTTAGCCCACCAAAAATGAAATGGTTTAGTTTTGAATTTCAATTAGGGTTACAGGGTGATTGGTGTTGCTTTACAGTGAAGACAAAATGTGCTATAAAGAAGACAGTTCAGTGATATGAACTAGTGAGTTAAGTGTAAGAAGATAATAACAATCTGTGAGTGAAGTGAGTCATTGTATCTGAATGAGTATTTGAAGCTACTTACAGTGGTGTGAGAGTGAATAGTGAAGAGAAGTGTAATGTACTGAATTGATGCATTACAGGTTTTGCAGAACCAATCTTATGCATATTTGAATTTGAATATGTGAATAGGTTGCAGCCTCATAGTACTGAGGGGTAGCTCAGTTTGGGTGATTGTAGTCTCCTTCAAGTTGTTTCTCCTAAAACAGGGTGTTGCATCATCCTTAGAGTTGTAGCTCTTAAAATTGTAATTGGACTTCATTGCTTGCGAGGCTAGATTAGGACAGTAGATCCTAGCAGCATTTCTCACCGTGGTTTTTTCCATCTTGGGTTTTCCATGTATATTTTGTGTTGTGTTGATCTCTTTTGTGCTTGTGGTTTTTACATCTGTTCATGCTTCAATCTGCACATCTGAGTTTAAGTTTGAATCTACAAAAATATTTTAAGGTCTAAAAGTTTTAATATCTACTAATTCACCCCCCTCTCGGTAGATCGTTGTGTTCTAACAAGGGTGAATGAGTCCTCTGAAAACTTATGAAAACACTATTTTGTGAGAGGTACACAACATTTATCCCTTCCAGATCTACTAGAAGCTTTGTAGGTTCCTTTTGTGGGTAAACCCACAAAACTGGTTTACAATTCTAGTGAGGAAGGAAATTTGCAAAAAATTCCCCCATGGTGAAAATTTTGGTTTTTGGGAGTTCAAACGATCTTTTGGTTCGAGTGAACCCTATTAAATGATGGGTCCCACATATTTTTCATTTCCCAAAAAAACAAAAAAAGGGAAACTGTGTGGAAAGGGGGGTTTGCTCGAACCTAGGCTCATTCAAACCCCCCTTTCCCCCCTTCTCTCCCTCTAGCACCAAAAATCTCCAAAATTTTGCCCTTCAAAGCTCAAGTTGAGGATGAAAATGGAGGAGACTTCATAGTCCCAACTGGATGATGGTAGTCCTAGGAATGAGCTATTCATCGAATATAATTTTAATATGTTTTGGTTTGATTATGTATTTATTTTTTTAGTTTGATTAAACATAGGTTTTTCATCGAAAATCAAGCTCTTTCTTTTGCACATGTGGGAAAATAGCAGATTATCAAAATAAAATTCTGAAAAATATGTGCAAGCTAGGTATTGATGTCCTTGATCTAGTAAAATAAATAATTTGAATATCGATACATACAAAAAAAGTTATGTTGTATACCGTCCACCTATGTCTGAATTGTAATTGGTTTTACTTTGAAACTTGATTAAGGAAAAAATATTCAATAAAACACTATGAAACCAAATGAAAGGGATATATATTGTAGTTACAAATCTAAATTTGAAAAAAAAAATTTATCCTTCCAGAAAAAAAAAAACTATTTGTATATGGTGAGCATCACTCCTTAAAAATGGTGTTTACTGAAAAAAATAGTTTTTGAAGGAGATGGAAAAAGAAGTGCAATCTAATTCCAAATTTTTTGAAAAAAATATATTTAGAATCTACAGACAAAATGTCACAAATCACTAGTTTGCATCATCTTCAAATTCCTCACGGTTTAGCCGCTATAGGTGCCCGAAAGTGAAGATTGAGTTAGAAAAAATTAGTCCAGTGTCCAATTTGGCCAAAAATTGTAAACCAGTATTGTGGGATCACCCCAGTTTTATGCTTAATCTACTAAATCCAAGTGATAGACTGCATTTTGGAGTTGATTTTCTATTTTTAATCTTTCTCCCAAAAGCGTTGTTTGACCTAGTGTAAGGCCATGTAACCCACTCCCTATAACAAATATGTGGGCCTTCTAGTATGAGAAATAAATGTACCTATTGAGCATATAACCATAAATTCATGGTACAAATAAGTATAGCTATGTGTGTTTTACTTCCTAGTTTTGACTAGCAATGTTGTCATAGTACATTATAGATGAATGGACATAGGATCAAGTTGTGTTTTGAGTTGATGATACCTTCATTTGTTCAATGCTAAGAGGGAATTATTTAAAGCATTATTGGAATTGCTTTTGTATAACAACGTTGGTTATCGAAATGACCCACCTTTGACATATTTGGTTAATAACTAGTAGTGCTAGTTGTTTTGGTTCTTATCAAGAAGCTAATGAATTCTAGTTCCCATGAATACAAATGTGTGACACCCTAGTCAGTAGATTTAAACAATAAATCTTTCATTCATACCATTTCATATATCCTCTCAGGGTTTGACATGTGTCTTTATAAGTTGTTTTCGCTATCGGTCCCAGATTATGTTTACTATTGTAAATGAGATGTTGTGTGTGTGTAAGTTCATGTTGCTTGTTATGTTACTATGTTATACTAATGAATATGGGTGAGTCTGTAGGGGAATTTCAATTTCATACTAATGCATATTGCTTAACCTTGTGACATTGTCATGCAAGTGTGTTAGGCAAGCACTTTTCTTAACCTTGTTATATTTTATTATTGCGGAATTATAGATGTTAGTAATAGAAACAAGGTGCTATTTTCAATTGGATGTAATCCATATTATAAATTAGGTTTTACTATATATATATATGATGAATGTAAGGCCCAACCCCCAATGCATTGTTTTCAACTCGTCACTTAATTGATGGTTTTATCATCATGTGGAATAGTTGAATTAATTTGATGATCTAAGTAATTTTATCTTAATTGAGCTTGTTAGGGAAGCGTAAAGAGGATCCCATGGGATGAAATATGTGAGTTATATTTTAAAACCTAACAAAGAGGGAGTAGAGGAAAAAAGAAGCTAAATAATTAAAAAGTGGATAATGTTGAGTGATATATTATAGTGTGTGATTTTTAGTTGATATTTTTGATATGCCAATTTATTGCAGTAGGTGATATAGTGAAAGAATGTTTCTTCTCACGCCATGATGATTACACAATTTATAATGTCAAATACACAAATGATACTAATAATTAGTTATTGTGTGAAGTGTTGCTAAGGTCTATGCAGTCGTACACCGTTGTTAATGGGAATTAGATTTTGGATTAAGTTGCAGTGTCCTTGCTAATAGTTGATTTGATTCAAGTAATTATGTTTTATCACGTTCATTTTTCTTGGATGCTAACATTGAATCAAAAATGTTTGAGTATTTATAGCTCTTCAACATTGGGTTATTTCCTCTATTTCTAATCTATTCTACTTTGATAATGATAAGGCCTTTAGATAGTTCATTAGTTTCAATCTATACAATTCAAATATTTGAGGTGATGTGTTTAAATTCTTTTAAAAACTAAGACAAGATCCTTTCATAGTGAGCTCTCTCTAAATTCAAAAATTAAATTATTAGAGTTTAAGTATTTAAAGTGTTGTCTGTATAGTTTCATTTCCTTCAAAAATAATGTCATCCACATACACAACTACTATCAAGATCTTGTCATCTTCAATTTTGAAATGAAGATTGCTACTTGCAGTACCTTTGTTGAAACCTTGTTGAATCAATATCTGTCCAACCTTGCATACCAAGCTTTGGGAGCTTGCTTCAAGCCATATAAAGCCTTCTTCAATCTACAGACCATATCTGATTGATCTGAAAAATGGAATCTCTCTAGTTGTTCCATGCAAACTTCTTCCTCTAGCTCTCCATTCAAGAAGGAAGACTTCACACCCATCTAGTGAACCTTGAAGTCCTTATGAGCAGCAAATGCCAAAAACATTTTGATTGCTTCCATTCTAGCCACCAGAGAAAATATCTCCTAAAATTTTATACCTTCCTCTTGTGAGTAGCCTTTACTCAAAAGCCTTGCCTTGTTTCTTACCACTTCTCCATTCTCATTTAGTTTATTTTTGAAAACCCACTTACTTCCAATTATGTTCTTGTATGCTGGTCTAGAAACCAATTCCCAAGTTTAATTTTTCTCAATTTGCATAAGTTCTTCTTCCATTTCTTTCATCCAATGTTCATCTTTACATGCCTCACTCACTGTCTTAGGCTCAACTTTTGAAAGTAAGCAATAATTTACCTCAACTTCAACAACTTTGCTTCTTGTCAATACACCTTTCCTCTTGTCTCCAATGATATAATATTTAGAATGATTCTTTTGCACATACCTAAGGGTTTTAGGAACCTTTTCTAGAGCCTCTTCTTCTTCATTCTTCATTTCTTGTTCTTCAACTACTCCTACTTCTCTGCAATCAGGTTCATTTGACACATATCCATCAATTTCAATTGAATTCTTCAATACTTCATCAACCTTGACAATTGTGCTTTCTACAACCTTTTTTTCAGCCTTTTATTGTAATATCTATAAGCTTTTCTTCTAGTAGAGTATCCAAGGAAAGTACCCTCATCACATCTAGCATCAAAATTTCCTAGATTTTCTTCATCTCTCTTGATATAACATTTTCTTCCAAATACCTTGAAATACTTAACAGTAGGAATCTTTCCATACCATAGCTCATAGGGGGTCTTAGTGTTGTTATCTTTTGCTTGAACTTGGTTGAACACATAAAAATCAGTGTGAATTGCTTCTCTCCAGTAGACTTCTGGTAGACCTGCTTCTCTTATCATTGTTCTAGCATCTTCTTGAATTGTCCTCTTCTTCCTTTCAACAACTCCATTATGTTGAGGAGTTCTAGGGGCAGACAATTGTCTTCTTATTCCATGAACTTCACAAAACATGTTAAACTCATTGGAGGTGAATTCACCACCTCAATTAGACCTCAAACACTTTATTTTCAAATCCATTTCATTCTCAACCATAGCCTTAAATGTCTTGAATTTGTCTAATGCATCATATTTCTCTCTAAGAAAAGTAACCCATGTCATTCTAGAGTAATCATCAATCAAAAGCATAAAATGTCACCTTGTAGACTTCTCACCCTAGTAGGACCACAAAGATTTGTATGAATCAATTCCAACAATCCAGTAGTAGATTGTTCCTTTGTTCTAAAGTTGTTTCTAGCTTGCTTTCTGAACTGACAGTCCTTGCAAACAACATTAATCAACTTTGTGATTCTTGGTAAATCTCTCACAACTTGTACTGCATTGATTCTCGCTATATTATCAAAATTTATATGGCACATCCTCTAGTGCCATAACCAATTTTCATTAATCTGAGACATAAAGCAATGACCATCAACACCCTTAAGTTGATAGATGTTTCCTTTAGTCCTCTTGCTAGCAACAATCGCAATTCTGAACCCTTTTTCTGATTTCACATTTTTCATCTTTGAACAGAAGATTATATCCCCTACTACACATCTGTCTGACACTCAAGAGATTATGTCTCAAACCCTTAACATAGTAGACATCATCAATATTATGTTTACCATCAAAATTGATTGAACCTATCCCACAAATCTTAGCACCAGAATCATCTCCAAACTTAACTAAGCCTCCATCATATTTTTCAAGTTTAACAAACTTACTTTTGTCACCGGTCATGTGATTTGAGTAGCCAGTAGTTCTTTTCTTGTTTAGCATGAAGAGCAGAGACCATAGTACCTTCAACTTTCTCTAGAGAACTTTCCTTCACACATCTTTTAGTGTTAGCAGGAGTATTTTCATGTTTTAAAGCTAGGAACAAGCATTCATTATCATCAAAATCTCCATAATTAGACTCATCATCAGAAATGTCAGCATCTTCATTGACATAATATGCTCTTTTGATCATCTTTCCTTTATTTTATTTACCTTCTCTATGTTTATTTCTTTCAACTCTTTTTGGACATCTTGAAGCATAATGACCTATTTCTCCATAGCTAAAACATTTGAATGGTAATTTTCCTTTATACTTACTAGAGCCCTTTTTCATTCTTCTTACAAAATTAGCTTCCACTGCATCAAGATTTTCTTCATCCAGATCTTCCATTTTTGCAGCCTTGAAAGCAGTTTCTGTCTTTGTTCCATTTTTCAAACCAAGCTTTCTCATTTCAAATGAAGTTAGAGTACCAATCAACTGATCTTTAGTATAAGTATTATAATTCACAATTTCCTCTATAGCAGATACCTTTTCACAATATATATCAGGGAGAGTTATGAGTACTTTCTTCACTATCCTGGATTCATCTATTTGTGCACCAAGTCCTCTCATTCCACCTACCATCTCATCTACTCTCTACATGTAGGATTTAATGTTCTCATCTTCAGCCATTTGCAGGATCTCAAATTATGCCTCCAAGTTTTGTAACTTTGCTTATTAAACCTTTTCATCTCCTTCATACATATTTTCCGACTTATCCCAAGCCTCTTTAGCAGTCTTTAGATTCATAACTTTAACTAATTCAAAATGTGAAAGACTATTTACAATGATAAACCTTGCCTTATTGTTTATTTCATCACTTTGATCTCATCAGCAGTACTTGGACCATTAGCTAGAGCAACATATTCATTTTGAATAGAATTTTTGATCTCATATCCATAGTATGTCATATATCCTTCCATCTTTGTCTTCTAGAATGCATAGTAAGTGCCATCAAACCTAGGACACTCAATAGTAATCTTGTATGTCATCCTGGACCTTCCTTAAGAAGTTAAGCTCTTCTCCAAGGAGCCTTGCTCTAATACCAATTGTTGAACAAGACAACTGAGAGGGGGGGTGAATCAATTGTAGCAATTTTAACCTTTATAACTCTCAATAGAAGTTAGATCCATAAGCATTCACAAAAAAATTTCTCTGCTAATGTGTTCAATGGTTAAATGTAGAAATAGAAATTGAAAGTAGTAAAACCATGCACATAAAAACATCAAATTTACATGGAAAACCCAATGAGGGAAAAACCATGGTGAGGATTAGCTCACAATATAAAGAATTCTAAAACCAAATGCAGAGGCTCACTGCATTGCTAGAATATGACATATATGTCCAATGAGTGCTCACTACCACAAAATTACAAAGATAGAAGAGAGTTGTTATAGAGAGAAAACTATCTTAATGCAACAGGAAGTCCACCACAATTTTCTCACACTCTTGCAGACATGCTTGAAAGATAGAGTACACCTTCAACTCATTGCCTTCAACAACTCAACACTTTGAATTTCATACTGATTTGCTCAAACTCTCATCACACACACATATCTTGCATCTATCCACATCTCTCACAAACATCTCAACTCATATTTATACTGTCTTCAACCTTGAAACCCTTCCAAGGTTGGCCATACATGATTTGTATTTACAAATTCAAATTAGGTCGGTACCAAAGCATTCCCATGGTGGAAGAGAATGAGGGTGACCCAAACACATTCTTAATGAGGACCTAAATGAGTCCCAACATGCCTCAACACACTTCCATGAGCTTCACAAGCAGTGTTTAACACAAGGTCAGCCAACACCCGTGCAAAAACATAAAACAATTAAGTGCATGCATCCTTAACTCAGTCCAATCTTTCCAGACAACAAAATTTTCTTGAACATGATCTGGAGTAAGTAACAAACACTTGCAAATCCATCCAGAACCTTCGCAACAAACTTCACCTAAAGAATATTAACAGCTTGCATACTTGAACTCACTGTAATACACTATACATTTGAAACCCATCATTAGCAACATCATTTCTCAATTCCTCTTAAACCAAGCAAGAGAGTAAGCACATAAAATAATTCTTAGAACTGCAAGTCTTGAAACCAAGATGTGAAGAAATGCGGAGCAAACACATTTCTCCCAGACCATAGCCAAAAATACTAAATTGCCTAGTTCACATATTGGTGAAAATATCTTGCATTGTACGATGATCCAGATGCTTGAATTTTGGATATAGCAACTACCAACAATCATGAACAATACCTCATATTCGCACAAGCATAGAATCAACCTAGAAGAAATGTGGAGAACATCCCAAAGCATACACTGAGTACCTACATGATACTATTCTCTCTATTTGCCAAATTTTCTCAAAAGAACTCGGAAACCAAGTACTAGAGACATCATTTCAACACATTACTTTACTCTAGCACACCTCTAGACATAGCAACATAGGGATAACTCCATGTACTCATATCACTTCTTCAACATCTCAACTATACATGCACAAACTGTAAACCTTCTTTATTACAAATTTCTCAATATCCTTGACGTATACAATCAATGACCATGTTCCTCTACACATAATTGGCACTAATGACAACACCAACCAGTTGACATCAATGACGACACTTTATACTTTCAACAGTTGGATAATGGTAGTTATATTGTCCTATTATTATATGTTGATGACATGCTTGGTGCATGGTCTTACATGCAACATATTAATGAACTTAAGAAAAAATTGGTAGTCTTTTGCTATGAAGGATTTGGGTGTAGTAAAACAAATCCTTGGTATGAGGATTTCAAGAGACGGGAAAAATAGAAAGTTAACTTTGTCTCAAAGTGAATATATTGAGAAGGTTTTGAAATGATTTAATATGAAAAATACAAAAATTGTAAGTTAATTTTTCCCAACCATTTAAAATTGACTAAGAACATGTCTTAAGACAAAAGAGGAGGAAGACACAATGTCTAAGGTATATTATGTGGTGAGTGGGTATATATGGTGTGGGTGAGTGGGTATAAGGATAATCCTAGAATGGAAATTTCCATTAAAATGTTGTTAAATAAATTTAAGTATTTGAGAGGTATAGCAACAAAACATTTTATTTTGGAGGATCAAATGTTGTTTTACATGATACAATTTGATTTGGTGGATGACATAGATACAAGGCTAGTAATTAAAGTCGTGGTTTTTCACTATAGGAGGAAACACAACAGCTAGATTTTGAGGTTGTGAAAGTTGTTGCTCATCAACCACATACATAATATACGGATAAGTAGGGAGATATTTTCCACAATGTGTAAAATTATGATATTGCTATTGCATATGTCTAAAAATGGTCATGATTAGCTTTTGTTAATTAATTAAATATGATTTATTTAATTAATCCTCTAATGTCATCTACATATAAATTTAATTATTTATTTATATCGCTCATCTTCCAAATTTTTCTACCTTAAATTAAATAAATAATTTTATTTAATTACTAACATTTACTCCTCCTCACATTAAATTAAATAAATTTGTATAATTTATTTATATTTAATTATCATTTTATTCTAAAGTTTAAATATTTTGAATATTTAAATAATGGAATATTCTCCATCCCATTTTCGAATTTCAAAATCCACCTCACTCTAATTTCATTTTAAAACATAATTAAATATGAATTATTTAATTATGTGGTTTCCATTTCCATCTTCACTCCTAATTAAATAAATTTAATTTATTTAATTCATTATTAACTCACCTTCCCAAAATTCTAACTCATGCTAACTCGCCCTTCTAAATTCGTATCTTATCCTTCAAAATGGAATTTTCCCTTCGAACTCAATAAAGAGAAAGGAAACCTTCCATTCTTCTGTCCACTTTCGAAAATCTCTCACCGTCCATTCGAAACAAGCTTAATCCGGACCGTCGATCGATTCAGCCAATCAAACTCGTTCGAAAACTCTATAAAAGCCCGTGCTAATCCAAGCCTTGGTTAATCATCCACATACAATATGCATACTCATTCATATTCACACACTTCATATACCCATTTACATAGCCATATTTTCACCAGCATTTGCATACAATAGTAGCTTTAATATCACAACAATATTTTTCATTTTAGCATAGCTTTCTTGCATTTTGCATATTATGCATTCTTATTTTTATCTCGTTCTTCATGTTGTCATTTTGTTGAGCTCTACCTGCTGATCTGAGAGCCATTCGAAGCAACAAAACGCTGAAGTTAGAGGAGGATAAGACGGTTTCGAGAAGCTTGTTACGGGTTTGTATATCTGCTTCCTTTCAGCTTTTTGATTTAATGTCTTATTAACATGTGTTTGATTTTCATTTAGATTTGATGCAATATTTTATACACACAGCCTAATAAGTGGGTCAATGATTTTGACTCATAAAACTACACGATTGAATTTTGATAGAAATATCATAATATGTTATTGCTATTGAATCTAGCAAAGAGATGATTTGGTTGCAATAATTTCTAGAGGAATTAGGCAAGTAGTAGGCTAATAATTTTTTATACACAGACAACCAAAGTGTCATTCATCTTGCCAAGAATTCTACTCTGCATTCTAAAACAAAACACATACAACTAAGGTACCACTTCATTTAGTCAGTTTTGGAGGATGGTCAGTTGAAGCTGGAGAAAATTCATACAAGTAAAAATCTTGTAGATATGTTCATGAAGGAAATAACATGAGAGAAATTGATTTCCTCATTATTTTTTGTTGGTATTCAAGAATGATAATGGTGGAAATAAGAAATAATTGATGTCTAGGCATGTTAATCCAGTAGGAGCTATGGGTGCAGTGATGCTACAAGATTAGTCTCTAAGTGGGAGATGGTTTAGTGTGGAACTTGATCAATCTCCAAGTGGGAGATTGTTGGTCTATGGAGCTTGATCATGCTCTAAATTTATATTTTATTTTAATATTTTTTGTTAATAAACTCAGGCTGTTTGAAAAATAGTTTTGAAAATGCTTGAAATTGGTTGTTTTGTAATTGTCAGAAACAGGTTGTTTTTCTTGATTAGTTGGGAATGTGGAAGGTCAAGAGTCAAGGATTGAGAATGTGTAGGGTCACATAGCAACAATTTGAGATGGAGGTTTATGTGAATAATGTGAGTGGGAACACAACTGTAGAGAGTGTTACAAGTGTATGTAGCTTGTATTTTGTTGGATATAATAAAATATTAGATGACCATTTCTATGGATGTAGCCCACATTGGGTGAACCATGTTAAATCTCTATTTTCTATGTAAATTCATTTCTATTTTATTTTAGTCATTTTCATTAAAATTGGTTAATCTATTGCTCCACCCTGTCGATAAATTACAACATTTCCAACAATTATTATTAGAAATCAAGCTTATTTCTCATCATTTGGTATCATAGCTTAAGGTGAATTTGGTTTTGGGTATTCCTTCTTTTTTTATTTCTTAGCTTGAAAAGATTATGGGAATTTATTAGAAGAAATTAGAGGTTGTTAGAAGGCTTGTGGGGATGCAATGAATGTTCTTTGAGTTAACTTTTTTTTGCAGATTTATTCAATATTGGAAGCCATAGATATTGTCAATGTGATATGTGTTGGGCATTGGAAGCCCATGATTATGGATCTTTATGGAGTTGGTTATGTTTTGGTAACTTGGAGCTCTTGTTTGATAATATGTGTGTATCCTCTTGTTTGGTGATTATATTCCTTTACCTTGTGGTCGTGTGTAGTGAAAAAGTGTTCATGTTGGATGGGTAGTGACATTCTAGTCACATGGAGAAACACCCTCACTTTGGACTACATAATGGAGTGCTTATGTTGGCTTCATGGTTTTAGACCTTAGTTACATGAAAGCTCTAGAAGATAAGTCACTAACCTTTTGTGACTTGTGGATTTGATATGTTTCATATGTTACAAGCTCCTAAACAACTTTGTTTTCCCATTGGTTGCAGTTTACTCTTGCTTTCAGCTGTGGGTTTATAGATCTATGCATATTCCATTATTTAGATGACATGTTTGATGTGAATGCCTAGATTTTTAAATGGATCAAATTTATAGAGATGGTTTTGTATGTTTTATATGTTAACTAAAATATGTGATATGTAGATCTATGATAGGACTGTATTTAGGTTGTTTTTGATGAAGATATAACTATAGGTTTGTATAGTTGCTTGGAGGTTTCTTATTGATCTATGATTAATCATATGTGAGTTTGTTTGAAAAATCAAATCTAGCATTTATTTTGGTGTTTGCGTCTTAGAAATCCACATGTTATACTTGATTATCTCTATTTTGCATGATATTGATGTGGGGTTGAATCTATTTTTCAGATATTTGAGATTGGAGCATTGATTATGTATTTATCCTTTGAGATGTATATGTGTTGATCTTGTAAATTTGTTTGATGTGGATTCTATTTGGTAGGCCATATTCTTGGTCACCATTATTACATTGTTATGCTTATTGCAATGAGAGATGGTTATTGGGAGTACCTAATATAATTGTTTATGTGAATCTTTATCAATAGTTTATCGTGCATGAGAAGTTTTGTTCACTTTCAATAGAGTGTTGGTAATGATATCAATCATGATTCCATGTATAATTCGATATTATTTTCAGTGGGAGCTTTATGTAGTTACATAATGTGTTATATCTTCTTTGTTTCAAGATTTTGATTCTAAGTTGTTATAGTGTGTAATAAGTCATGGATGATCTTTGATTAGAGGATAAATGGTCTTTTGTAATGGTTGTTGGTATCATAAGGAGCTCTTAGATTCTGCACTTTGATTGTAGTAAGATTTTAGTGACCTCTTTGGTTCTATTGTCAAAGTATGTGCATGGAGATTGTATTTTATTGGTTTCGAGATTATGGTTGTACTTTACCTCTTGGGAGCTCATGGTGTTGAATTTTTTGATTGTGTTGGAGCCATGAAGGATCTTTAGTTAGGAGATGGTTATCACAATTCCTAGAGAGCTTGGTTACATAGTTCAATGGGAGCTTTGGTAGTGATGATGATTCATCATTTGATGACAAATGGTTATTTTCATGTGATCTCCTAGGAGGGGATGTTAGATCATGATGTCATGATATGTTCTTGATTCTATAGTTTGAATTTTGATAGTTGTATTGTTTGTTCTCTTTGGTTTTCAGTATTAATCATTTGCTTGGAGCTTCATGATTTTGCAAGATTGCATTTGAAGTTGACATGTATTAATTGGTGGATGCTCATGGAGACTAGAGAGACTTGAGTGAGGCTAAGAGATCTCTTATTTATGGGATCATATGTTGATATGGTTACACTTTGATGAGGATTTTAATAGAAAGACTAAGGATCCTACACCTGGTTATGGATGTGAATCCATTATGGACCTGAAGAGAAGGTTGTCATTATTGGTGTTGTGTGCACAAGATAGTCTTGTATACCACTCTTGGTCTACTTGGTAGTTGCATGATTTGAGAGGTATTGCCCACCTAAATATAAAATGCACTCTTTATTTTGTATCTTATCTTCACATTTGAGTTAGTCTTCAATATAACATTTTGAAGGCTTGTTAAGAAGAATATGCATGGTTTATTGATTTTCGTTGTTCTCCTTGTTTTGGTCTTGAGCTATGGATCTAGTTTTGAGTAATTATTTGGAGAGGTACGAGAAATTATTTATGGCTTTGGGCATATTCCTTTGTTGTGGGAATGATTGGTTGGTTTGATCTACCTTCGATATGAGAGGTTTACATCTATTGCTGCCATGTTTTCATTTGATTTGAATATTAAGATATTGATATTCTTTCAATATGGGAATGGTAAAGGAGATCTTACTTTACACAACTTGGTACATGTTAGTGTGGAACAAGGATAAGATTTGGTTTGCAGGTTCTCTCTTTGGTCATGGTATTATTCTTGGATGTTTGGTTTCACATGGTTGAGTGTGAAGAACTTGGAAGAGCTATGTAGACTAGTGGTGAGAGAGGTATTGCAACATATTTGTTTATAGGATTTACATATCTTTGCATGTTTCCTTAATAGTATGTAATAGAGGAACTAGCCACACCCTCTATGTGAAGTACTATAGGTAGACTTGGTTAACCTTGATTTATTTTCATATTTGACATTACTCATGCAGTGAGAGTTCCTAGATATATGTTTGGTTATCCTCTTTGATATCTTGGTTTGTTGGTTACTAATGTGGTGATGAGTTTGTATGTTTCATTGGTTTTGGATCTACAAGTTATGTACATTGTGGATTAGCTACCCACTTTTTTGTAGTGGGATGACTTGAATGTGGACTATCTATATCCACAAGATTGTTTCAGTGTTAATGCATAATTTTTTGGTTGGTCTTGTCTGTGGTCATTTTTTCATTGGTATGTTGTATTGAGATAGGAGGATGGGTATATAAATACTTGATTGAAGATTTTGGGTTGGTATGTTGATGGCATGGAGTTCTATCTATGATTTGTTTACCTTTTTTTGAGGTATGGTTAGCTTGGATGAGTTGCAATTTGTTGTGGTTGTTATTATAGCTGGTATGAGTAAGGAAACTACTCATAGCCTTTGTTATCATGTTCTTGTAAATACTGGTGTTGGTTTTAGTGATAGTTGATATATTTAATCTTGGCATGTTCCTTTTTCTTCCATAGGTAGTATGTTGGAGGATGTAAGGAGTTTTTTTGCTTGATGGTGGTTATCAAGGTTGCTTTTGGAGGTATCTTATTGGATCATGAGAGCATGGTGAAGATTCAAATGGCACATGTTTGGCTATGGGATGCATTTCCCTTATTTGTGATTCCTATGGGTGTATTTACAATGTTGATGTCGAGTGGGAGAATGTTAGGATTAAGGTTCCATATACCTTGTAAATCCCATGTCATATTGCATGGCTCCAACATCCTTGGAAAGTATCTCTAGGAAAATTTAGGGTGTATTGGGAAAACATTTTGTAATATTAATTCTCACATTGTTTGCAATATATTCATAAGAGGTGAGGGGTCCACTAGCAATGATAAAGGTGACTTATGGACATAAATATTTAATATTGTTTTCTTCACATGTGGAAGCCTAGAATGGGATAACAAAAGATAAGGAAAATGACATATGAGTAACTGTTAGTATTCTTTAAGTGGGTTCTTAAAAAGAGGCAACACGTGTCTCTTGGTATACCATCATTTATTACATTTAATGTAATATTATCTTCCAAGTTTGGGCACCCAAGTTGGAGGGAAAGTATTGGAGCCAAAACCAGTGTCCTTTCACATTCTAAGGTGGAAATCCAAGGGTTAGGAATGTTTAGAATGAAGGTTCATCTTTGGGCGCCATGTTTGGTGCATTAAATGTCCTCACAAGTCTGAATTCAGCCTCTGAGATGTAGAAAATATGAGCAACAGTTGGATGTAGAGTTTCATTGTAGGTATAAGGACAGGTGGGGGCATAAGGAGGTTGTTCATAGGTACATAGGTGCTGCCATGGTAGAGGAAAAGAGGAGAATGAAAGTGATTGTATTGTAATCTCATTTATTTGAATATAAGGCATACTTGACCTCTTTTCTTGGTGGAGTTTTTCCCTGCAAGGGTTTCTCCATGTAAATCCTATATTATGTGATGCTCTTGTGTTGATGATTTTTACCTCATTATTGCTATCTTATGGTGATGTTATTCTTCATATGTTGTTGCTATAAGTTCACATAAGGTAGTGTTTATAAGCATGCTATGCTAGCTGATTTTTGGCATCATAAAGAAAGATCTAATCACATGGTATTTCCATATTAAGGCAACTTAATTTTTAGATTTACATAAGTTTCATATATTCACGTTGTTGTAGTCCAAACCTTTAATCTCATCCATTGAAGTCACATTTGGATAGAGATTGAATTTCTCAACAATTGATATTGAGCTTGTTTATTTATTATCAAAAGTGAACCGATAATTTACTAACCTACAAATTAAACTAAATCAATAATCTAATTTATAGAAGGTAGTTAGTGGATGGCTTAAGGGGACATCCAATTAGTTATTATTTTACTAAGGGAGAAATACTAAATTAGTTAACTATTTACTTAATCCTAAACTTATTAAACTATCTAATTTGCATAAAGTAGCTATGGGATGACTTAAAAGGACATGCAATTAGTTACTAATTTTCTAAGGGGAAAAACATTAAATGAATTAACTATTTACTTAATCTTAAAATTATTAAAATTAATCTCCAACTTATTAAATAAAATCAATTACCTAATTTGCAAAATATAGTTATGGGGTGGCTTAAGGGGACATGTAGTTAGTTACTAATTTACTAAAGGGATCAAACTAAATAAATTAAATAAGGGAATGTGCTTCTCTTCTCTTTAAGATTAAATATATTCTTTACTAATAAGGCTAAACATGTGAAGGTGGAAGCTCAAATAACCCCACATAAGGGCAACTTTAAAGTAAAATATACAAGTATATATTTATACTTTAAAATCTCTTTAGTGTCTACCTACAATGGGATACATTAATAACAATAAATAAAAAAGAAAAAAAATAGATAACAACTCATTCTATAATTTTAGATGCTTCCCACTCACCTCCATGCAAAAATTAATAAGAATAGACAAGCTCCTTATTTGACATAATCCATGTGCTTGCATTTGAACTCTTTAATGAATATCATTTTGTTGGTTCACTAATTGTCTCACAATCATGTCATGGTAGAATGTGTTCTTCTTTAACCAACCAAAATAATAACTAAACTTTTAAGTTTTTATAAGATCTCGTGGATAATTTTACAACACACCAATCCACAACTAGATATGCATCTCTAACTCTCGTTGCATCTACAAATTGTGGTTGCTCCTTGGTAAGAGCTCTTTTAAAAAATGCTTAGCTTCATCATGATCTCCTTTACCATGCCTAGCTTCATAGAAACTCCATGTGTTAGACACTATTTTCTTTATGGGTCATGCATAACCAATACAATGTTCAATAATTTTTTAGTTGTCCTTATAATTTTTTGACCATATGATTCAATTCATCAATATTTCATTTTCCTCTAAACTGTTATAAAATACATCAAAACAATACTACTTAAATTATAATGAATGTGATTGGTTATTGCTCAAGCAGAAATAGTACTCCCTCAAATTTCTTTGTCATATTTTGTACTATTAAATGTATGTCTATATAGTAAAAATAAAAATGGCTACCTATTTGATATGATTGTTATCGTTGCCTTGAAAATGCAATGCCTCAGTATAATGAATGCCTTTATTTCTATGCCTAGTTTGTGCATTATCAAATGAAAGGTTAACAATGTATGAGCTAAAAATTAGCTCTATCCCAGGGCCACTTGTGAAAACAATGAAAACCGTACAAGAGAGTATGCAAGAAATGATCTTGCTTGATATTAAGATCTATCAAATATGATGATGAGGTATGTTACAAGAGTGTACAATGACCTTGCTTGTATAGACAAGGTGTGATGAAGTGCCAACATCAAATGACTGTGTTATTATCAAATGACATAAGACATCATTAAATAACCTAGGACTCTAATATTTAATAAAAACTCAAAAGATAAAATCTTATCTAATTAACTTAATTATGCCGAGGATCTAAGTTATGCTGAGGATCTAAGTGGACTTAACATGTAAATAGGACCCCACTGATTAACTAGTTAGGAAAAATACTTATTACACCAACAAACAAATCTAGAACAAGTTCCAAATGTCGATCTAGTCCTTTGGATCCAAACTCACCTTGCCTCTAAACACAGTCTTGCTCTTCTACTTGTTTGGTTACCCCATGTCCCCATGCGGTTGCTTATATGTGTTTTTTGCTTAAATTTAAGTAGTTGGAGTGTTCCCATGCATAAATTTTACTATGAAAATAGGATAATTTGGAATCTTTCCCTATTTTAATGGAGCAATTACTGTTTAGGGATTGAAAATAAACCATGAAAAAAGGGGGGCTTGAAAATAAGTACCAACTACATAAATTGCCAAAAATCCATGTGGCTCCACATGTTTCTTTCCCTCTTTTTTAATATTTTCTTTCAATTTTATTTTCTATTTTTTTACTATACAAATCATTATTAATACTATAAAAACAAATTTAAGTTGTTTGTTTAAAAAATAAGTAGAAAAATCTAATATTCATGGGGCCGCTAGCTCCACAAATAATTCCTAAAGAAGTTGAGCAGTGGCTACTAGCCAAAATAAGTTAAGCAGTCACATGGGGACCTGCCCTTAGTATCAACTAGTTTAGTTTAAAAAAAAAAAAAAAACTACTCTACTCTTCTTGATAGTTTAGAAAGAATTTAAAAACAACTTAACATAGTTGTCATTAGCTCATAACGAACTTCTCCTAGATCAACCCCTATAAAGTGTAAAAAGATCAAATAGAACAAACAAATGCCTAAGATGTAAATTCATTATTGTGTTTAGTACACCAAATCCAAATGTTTCACATTGGTTTCTCTTTGAATGCTCTACAATGTTTCAATATGAAGATTATTTGAAATTAATGTAGTTAATTGCCTTCAAATACTAGCACATGACCCCAAATCACACAATTGTGTGTTTAGTTAGTTATGAGTGAGAAAGGTAAACTAGGGCTAGTCAACCAAAATTTAAAATTAAGATTTAAATTAGGGCAAGACAAGTTTATGATCAAAAACTACAAAATTGTCTAAGAACACAACAGGGAATAGATTAGAGTGCATAACATATATATAGTTGTAAATGTGTGTATAGGTATGGGTGGGGGCCTTGATTTGATTGACTGAAAACATCCTCTTGCAAGCAAGTGGTCATGAGGTCCAATCCTCCCATCTATGTGGTATTGGAGGCCATGTTGCACCAACATCGCGAGTCATGTTAAATTTTTTGCTTGAAGCACTATAGATTATAAGAGGCATAAGTCGATTCCTCTAGAAAAAAACAAAGGTACATAAGTGTAATAAACATTTGTGTAGGATGATTAGGACCTACATGCATAAAAATGAATGCATAGAAGAAAGAATGAATATTAAGAAAATAGATCCAACTTTATACAAAATTAGGCTATTTGTCATATGTACATGAACATACAAATTTTCCCATTAGGATATGTAATATTTTTAAAATTTAATTAAAAACATCGTTTTGCAAATTTCACGGTTATTTTGCCCTATTTAGGAAGTTGGGGTTCGATCAGCCATTACTGAGGACAAAAGCAGGTTGACGTAGGGCTTCCGGGCTTTCGAGGAGGCGGCGGTTGCAGCCGGATAAAGGAAAGGAGATGACCGAGAACGAGAGGCAATTCGCAAGCTAATATTTGCAGAGCAATTTCTCTGCTGAATCCCGTCTGAAGGTACCATCATTCACAAAACCCTTAAATAAATTCTAATTTGCAGAACATTGCGTACTCAAAAATAAAAATAAATCTTCGTTCAAGCGTTGCATTGTGTGGAGGCGATGGAAGCAACCCTGTTAGGGAGCCTTCCGGCCCCAAAATCCTCTGGCGCGACAAAGTATGATTTTTCATCCGATCCATGGTTTAAAAGCCGGGTGGAAGAGTCCAAGCCTGCCGTAAACACAAAAACTAAACAAATTCCTCCTTATGGAAAAAGGTCTGGATTTGTTCCACGCAAAGCCGAAGATTTTGGGGATGGCGGCGCATTTCCTGAAATCCACGTTGCGCAATACCCTCTCGACATGGGGCGAAAGGAGGAAAAGAAGGACACCAAGATTCTCCCAGTCTCAGTCGACGCGCAGGGCAACATTGCCTTCGATGCGATCGTCAAACAGAACGAAAATGCCTCGAAAATCGTGTATTCACAGCACAGGGATCTGGTGCCGAAGATCGAGAGTGAAAACAGCATAGCAGAAAGCAACGATGATGAAGAAAGGGAAATAGAAGAAACAACTCTAAGAACAAAGGCGGCGCTTGAGAAAATTGTGAACGTCCGTCTCAGTGCGGCGCAGCCGAAGAATGTTCCGCAACAGTCGTCTACGGCTACGCATATAAAATACACGCCTTCGCAGCAGTCGGCGGCGTTTAACTCTGGTGCAAAGGAAAGGATAATTAAAATGGTGGAGATGCCCAAAGACCCACTGGAGCCGCCAAAGTTAAGCATAAGAGGGTTCCCAAGGCGTCAGGGTCCCCGCCTGTGCCTGTTATGCATTCGCCCCCCCGCCCTGTGACTGTCAAGGATCAACAGGACTGGAAAATTCCGCCCTGTATTTCCAATTGGAAGAACCCCAAGGGTTATACTATTCCACTTGATAAGCGCCTTGCTGCGGATGGCAGAGGCCTTCAGGAGGTTCAGATTAATGACAACTTCGCCAAATTGTGCGAGGCTTTGTATGTGGCGGAGCAGAAGGCAAGAGAGGCGGTGGAGATGAGGTCCAAGATTCAGAGGGAGTTGATGATGAAGGAGAAGGAGAAGAAGGAGCAGGAATTGAGGGCCCTTGCACAGAGAGCTAGAATGGAGCGAAGCGGTGCCACTGCTGCTGCTGCTGCTGGTGTTGTTGGTGACAAAAGTATTGGTGTTGTTTCTGGTAAAACTGGCGAAGTACCTCTATTGAAGGAGGTAGTGGAGCCTGATCGGGATAGGTCAATTAAGGAAAGTAAGGAGGAAAGAGAAGAGCGGCTTAAGAGGGAGGCTCTTAGGGAAGAGAGGAGGAAGGAGAGGGAGAGGGAGAGAAGGTTGGAGGCCAAAGATGGTCATCTGTCGAAGAAGAGCAAGATTACAAGAGACAGGGACCGAGATGTCAGTGAGAAGATTGCTCTTGGAATGGCCAACACAGGAGGAAATGCTGCAAATGGCGGCGAAGTTATGTATGATCAAAGGCTCTTCAACCAGGAGAAGGGTATGGAGTCTGGTTTTGCAACGGATGATCAATACAATGTCTATGACAAGGGTCTGTTTACAGCGCATAATACTCTCTCTACTTTGTATAGGCCAAAGAAAGACGCGGATTCTGAAATGTATGGAGGGGCGGATGAGCAGCTTGATAAGGTGCTTAAGACTGATCGGTTCAGGCCTGATAAGGGATTTGCTGGTGCTACCGAGAGAGGTGGGCCAAGGGACAGGCCTGTGGAGTTTGAGAAGGATGCAGAGGAAGCAGATCCTTTTGGGTTGGATCAGTTCTTGACAGAGGTAAAGAAAGGGAAGAAAGCAATGGACAAAATTGGAGGTGGAGGAACCATGAAGGCAAGTGCTGGATCTGGAATGAAGGAAAGTTACGAAGGAGGGTCCAGCAGGTCTCGGATTGACTTTCAGAGGGGTCGTTGACTTCATCTTTGATAATAAACTCAAATGAAGGATTCTAGGGGAAAGGGGCCAGTAGTCGTGCAGGCTAACTTCGTCAGTTGACTGGAATATTGTAGGACCTTTTTTTTTTTTTGAAATGCGGACTAGCCTATAACTAAGGTTTGGAGGGGTGACTCATCATGTAACTTGCCACATCAGCATATCTACTAAGAAGTGTCCAAAATTTGACCTTTTAAAGATTTGACCAAATCTTAAGCATGGTACCCCTAGTAGTGAAACAAAAAAAATATCATTTGTTGTTTGTAGAATATCATATTTTTATTTAAAATAAAACTTATATGCAACCTAAATGGATCAAATACCTATTGGTAACCATAAATCTTTGTTATCTCTACTTTTTATTTTCAACACAAATGAACCAATAGTTGAACACAAAAACTATTTGTTGTTATAAAAACAACACATAATTATTTAAATTACAACTTATATCAAACAAAAATGGACCAATAGTTGAACACTAAAACTTTTTTAAAATCCTTCACATTTATTAAAAAATTACATGGTATTTATTGTGCTCCCTTTTATATTTGTGATAGGACAAACTATTAATATTAAATACTCCAATGTTTGTACATTGCTACCCCAATGGTTGTACACATAAGAACAATATTTGTTCACTACGATAACAATACTTGTTTAAATGAGTGTCTTATATTATCAAATGAGCATTTAATTTTATAAATGACACACTTATAGTGGATAGTTTAGATATTTTATTTGAGACTAAAATATTTATTTCACTTGTTCATGAATGTATTTATGTTGTTTTTACTTGAACAACTATTGGTCCCATGATGTCACATATTTGGTATTATTTTGATTAATATGTGAAATAAATATATACAAGATATAATATAAATTCATTCTAGTATTGATATGAATAATCACAATTGAGTGCATGACTATTAGACCCGCATAACTACTGGCCCCTCTCCCCTAATTTCAAAGAGGTCTTTTGTTGTTTAATCTGCTAATTTTTTGTACATAATTCCAATTTGTGCTGGTCTCCACATATGGAAAATAATTTAAAATAACTCATTTACTCTTATTTGGATAAAGCTTTGACAAGTTCCGGATCCTGTATATCTATGACTTTTGTTTTATGATCACTTTCTGCACAGTAATGATGGCAAAAACATTTTTCTGTGCTTTTGTCCGAGAATTGATGGTTTACTATATTTAATTTTTTTAACCTATAATCTGGTCTCTGAATTGATGGCCATTTTTAGTTTTGATCTTAATTTTGTTCTCCATTTATGTTAATTTTCAGAACCAGAATTGTTTCAGAAATATCAAATATTTTTCATTTATTCATATACACATTATTGTTTGAAGTAAAATGCTCAAAGGAAAAAGATCAATCAAATGTTTATCACCCATATCGGTAGGAGCACTCTGGGAATCTTCAAAGCCATCAATCTCCAAATGTGCCTCCCTGGTAGCAAGTGGTGATCTATTAATATCTCATTCCTTAAACATGCTGAACAATAAAGAGACCCAAGACATTTGGTGGCTTAACTTGTTTGATCCCTGTTCTACCAAAAGAAAAGGAGGATAAAGAGAATTTACCAGAGAAAATGTAAAATTATATAGTTTTTACTGTTTATGTACCTGATAATTTTATGGAAGCCATAAGATACAGACTTATGATCACATTCATAGGGAGTGGAAAAGGATTTTTAACATCGAGCATAACATTGACATCATCAGTAATATAAATGGCCATATAGCTGATCCAGTTAAGGAAGGGGTTCCAGTTAAGGACACCCCAACTCTTGCACACTGTAAGTACCCTCCCTCGGTACAAATCAAACTTCTCACTTAGCAATACGCGACCTAATAAAAAACAATACACAATACATAAAAATCCCACGTGGGCAGCATCATGGTTTTAAATTTTAAAGATTTAAGATTACATGCCAGACATCTCCTGTGACCTTGATACATAATGCCAGTTTGATCATACCGTCAACCTGAACCTTCATGTGTGCCTCTTTCTAATGTAATCACTTCAGAATATCCTGCAATGTCCCACTGAGAATCTCTGCTCCTTGAGATAACGTTACCTTCTCTAAAAGACTTCCTCAACTGGACCATATGCAATCTTCAAGAGAATGCACACCAGAGTCCCAGACTACCATGATAAGCTTGATGAATCTCTAAAGGAACTCAGCTTGGACTACTCTCCTATGCTTGAGGAGTCGCCAAGATAATTCATGCTAGACTGCTTTGATGCTTTTCCCTTTTGAAATGCCCAAGTCTGATTTGAAAACGTTTATGGACATTGACTTTCGCAAAACGAGCATGAATTTTTGAAAACTGCAGATCCGTTTGTTGTAACTACAGATGCGGCACTCTATCAAAAATGCAGGAAAGTTGAACTGCTGTTGATTTTTTCTCATTCTTTCTCCCCAAAAATTGGCTTTGATTGGCACATCTCCAGCTATGTAGGGCAGTTGCTTGGGGGTATTAAATAAGGCTCTTTGGATTTCAAAAATGACAGAGGATGACCCCAAAAATGAGGAAATCAAAATAAATGAGTAAGATCAAACATAGAGACAAAGTTAAAATATTATTAAGTTTTAGTAATTTGTTTTTGGGTGATGTGGATCACTAATAAACCAAGGATACACCTGTCTCAAGGATGCACCTGTCTCGTACACCCCAGGTAGGAATTTCACGAGCTTAGTGCTCACAAATTTAGGATGAGTAGTAGAACCACTCCTTTGGCTTACTGCCATGGCCATGGTGTACCTCTTCACCATGTCAAGAACTTGTTGGCTTGTGACGGTTTTATCTTCTTCCTTTTCAACTCACTTCTTGGTCATATACTCTTTCTTTTGGGTTTAACAACCCACTAGCTATGCTTCTCCGCTTAGTTATGTCTATCATCTCTTTCACCACTCTTTTGAGGTAAATTTTCCACCTATTTTGGCCCGTTTCCATTGAACATCTTTCTCCTGTTTTATATCCTGCATGCCAATGGTCTCATCATATCATACATTTGGTCTTCCAAATGACTTCCCATAACTTCCATTGCTGAACCTAGAAGAACCTTCATGCCCTCCTCTGTTGCTACTTTCATTGCAAACATCAAATAACTCCTCCGCTTCTACTGAATGAAATCACCTTGGCATATTTCAGTCATCATGATTTCCTCAAAAAACTCATCTAACTCACTCTGGAAGGCTTCGTTTGCTTGGTCAAAACACTGCTGCTATTCCTAGACTTTAATGTTGCTTCTCCACTTTCGGCACTAATCTTTACTAATGCATCTTGCTGCAAAACATACACAATGTCTCCCTCACCTCCTGGCACCATCGTCGATGCTTGATGCACTTTACGTACATCACTCCTCTTTGCTGCATTTTTCTGATATCCTCAAACACAGCTTCCTTGGCCTTGCTCATAACACTGCCATCTGCATATTGATCATAGGACCAACCATGTTGTCTTCTTCAAGGGCACATACAACCTCTTCCTATTAATCTCCAACAGCATTCATATTCTCTTTTCTCACTGCTGCTAAATGAGGATGAGGAGATTCTAGTTTTTCTATTGTTTCCTTATTCTGAAATGCTTCCTGCAATAGAAGACTCTTCACAGTCATCTACATCTTGGTCATATATGGGGTCTTCATAGGTCACCATTTCAGCTTCCAAATCTGTTTATTTTCATAATCTCCTCTTCTTCATCCTTCTCTAAGGAAATACCCTCTTCTCCTCTACCTGCTTCGTCCTCTTCATTTACTTCCCACTTCACCATATTCAAAAATTGCTTGCCAGAGATTAATAAAACTCTGGTGCTGCTGTCCACTTCTTCTTCTTGCTTCTTAAAGAGACTCAAAATGAACTTCATTCCATTCTTTTCAATCATTTATGTGTTGGCTCTTCCATTATATATGGCTTTCCTATCAAATTGCCAAGGTCTACCCAACAAAACATGACACGCATCGATAGGCTAACATCACACCAACTCCAAATTTCCTTTTTATATGAACTAATCCGAAAATTGACCAGGCATTGCTCATTTACTAATATTTCATGAACTTTTTGAAGTCAAGATACTTTATAAGCGTTTGGGTGTGTGCTTCTTTTCAAACTCAGTTTTTCTACCATTTCGTTGGACACTAGATTGTTTGTGTTACCACCATCAACCATAACTTTACAACACTAACCTCTTGATCAGCAAACAGTTCTGAAGAGATTCTTCCATTACAATGGTTCATTGTCCTCCTTTGTTGATGTCAACAGTACTTTCCTTGTCATGAGAGTTTCTCCATTCTCTGGTTTTTCAGTTTGATTAGGAAATGTAACCAATTATTCATCAGCCTGTACAACATGAGTGTTGCCTTTATTCATCCATTATCATCCTGTGCTTGTGGACATTCAAAAGCCCTGACCTGCTTGGTCACATCTAAAAATATTGTGTCACTAAATAATCTACATCTCCTTTTGCCATAATTTCCTCTTTCTCGACATATGTGTTCCTGCTGTAGATGGGTGATTTTGGTCTTGTGAAGTATTAGATTCAACTCTTTGCAAGTTTTGATTCCTTCTAGTGCCTTGCATATTTTCACTTCTGTTAAGTCTTCCTCCACCTCGTGTTGTATGTTGTTGCATGCTAGACAGAATCTTCTCAGATTTTTTATGCATATTGATATGCTTCATCTACAGTACCCACATTAATTAGAGTTAATTCATTTTGGAGCTGAAAACTTAGTCCATTGAGGTATCTAGCAGCTGCTTTATCCTTTTCCTTTTGCATATCTGTTCTGATTTGTAAGCATAATTTGTTTTAGTGTACTCTTGTATAGACAACTCCTACCTCAAATTTTGAAATTGTTTGAACAACTTGGGTTGGTGGTAGGAGGGCAAGAACTTAGGCATAGATGCTTTACGTCTTAGGTCATAACCTTACCTTCTCCTTGCCTTGTCTTCTCCGTGATTGTTGAAAGGTGTGCTACCATAGGGTAGCATGTGACGTCATTTTAGTTAAAACAAACCCGACCCTCCTAAGATCAAGCTTCTTCACCCAATCCACAAGGAACTCTGGGTTCAATTCCCCATAATCTTTGATACATTTGGCTTGACCTTTGCCCCTTGCTTGGTTATAGCTTGAATTAATCTCTCCATGGGATCCGAGCACCAATTGAAGCCCTTTGTATCTCCAGATTATTCTCAGATTTGTCATGTGGAAGTCTAAACTCCACAGCTTTCAATCCCCTTGACGATTCTTCATTTGGGTCTCTTTAGCTCTTTTCTGCCCATTGGCCCTAATAAAGTTAAATCCCCTTTGAGCCATCTTTCTTTCGCTTCCACTTCCCAAAGCTTTAACTTTGCTATAATACCAAAGTAATGCAGTCAAGGAAGGTGTTCCCATTATGGAACATCTAACCATTGTGGCCTAAGTACCCTCCCTCAGTACATGTCAGACTTATTGTGTATTGTTTTTCATTTGGGTTGAGTATTGCTAAGTGGTAAGCTTGATTTGTACTGAGGGAGGGTACTTTGACTGCAAGGGTTAGGCTGTCTATAACTGGAATCCCTTCCTTGACTGCATCAATAACAAATGTAACAGAATATTTACATGTGGCAAGTGTATGTTGATTGATGTGCTTGACCAATCACTTTTGAAATGGGTGGACATCTGTAATCTGGGTAGTTGAAGCTCTTAAACCAGGGGTTGAGAGATGAGGTTATTTTGGCCACAATCAGGCATGATGAGCTGAACATACTTATCTGTGGCCTAATAATGAGTAAGCAGGGCCTTGCAGTTTGCAAATGAGTACTTCTTGGTTATAGAGTTGAGAGTGCTAGGACTGGTAATGCTAGGACTGGCTACCATATGTGAGTATAATTTGAAGATTCTAGCTACTGCACTGAAAGGAGCGCCATGCAAAACACTATATATTATAGTTGTTGGGAAACTCCATTTTGGGAACATAGACAATGTACCAGTCCCCGTACCCAAAATTTCCGATGAATCATTTACATATAAAATAGCTGTCTCCTTATTCATTTAAATCACGTACCCTAATTTGATTGGCATCCCTGTCCCTATACCAGTACCAGTACCCTGTGTCTCCCGGCAACTATGCTATATATGTATATCCATACACCTTATGGCAGCAATGATATTACTTGTAACATTTGTATGGAAAAAATTAACCTTACTTGTTCAAGACCAATTGGGTTGGGCAAACAACATAAAATTGGTTCGACATATACTGCAACTGATTTCTCAAAGTGAAATTCAAGAAAGGTACCTAATAATCACTAAAGTTTGTTTGAGAGCTTCTAGAATCAGACAAAACTGAAGGTCTGTGAAGCAGCGAATGTTCCGCTCCCCAAAATGGACTGCATCTGACTCAAGATATTGAATACCTCAGTGAAATGAATCACTTGGTTGGATGCTTTTTCTTTGTACTTCATCACTGTGTGGAATTGCTACAAGCGTCACCCACTCAATATGACCAGAGTCTTGGATCTTTGATTGTGAATTGACTTGAAGAATTGAAATGAATGGTGACCAATTATCAAACTTGTTTTAATTTTCTCTGGGCCTGGATTAAGTGATTTCATACTCTATTAATGACATACACCAATATAAGAAAGTAGTTACTATTTAATGGGGAGATTCCTGAGTAATTGGATCGATTCCAAGTTGCTTGACTGCACTTCTCTACAAAAATAATTCAGGAGTGCTCCCACTTGCAAGCCTTCTGGCTTTATTTGAGTTACCTGTAACCTTATTTTATCTAGCCTTTACTTTGGGATGTAACCATTCCTAGGCACACTGGTGCATTTTCACTGGGCTTTTGTGAACATCAAGAAATCCTCTTGTATTAAATATTATCGTGAAGAAAATTGAAGATTGATAATGCTTGCAGTTTTTTTCACCGGCACTACAATATGGGTCCTTGATGTAAGAGACCAAGGAAAGGCTGTGAATGATGAGACATTTTCAAGATCAAGAAGCTTGATAGTTGTGAACATGTAAGCATATAAGTACTACTATGAACAGCTGATGACCATAAAGATTTGGAGTAAAGAAATGCAAGCACAAAAGACCCAAAACCGAATCCAATAGAGTTGAGGAACAATGAAAATAAGGGTGTCTTAAGCCACTGGAGCCTTCACCACAGCACTTTGAGAAATTCTACATCAATCCCAAGGTGACCTAACTACTACTTTGAGAATCTTGGAATCTCTAGCAAGATTAATGAAAACGTTCTATTTCTTGGTATGACAAAAGTCTAAATCAACTAAGTACTAAATCTAAGAACAATTACAGATGGAGTTTTAGCATTACCAATTCTGGAGTTTCAGATTGTGCGACAGGCATTAGAGATCTGGGGGTGGAGCCACTTTGGACTATTTTGAACAGGGAAAGAACTTTGAGTACTAATCCTAATACCCACGAGTCCTGGTTCAGCGAGATGGCCATACGTTGAGCACAGGTTTTAGTTTAGGTTTTGCTAATTTTAGTTTTTTTACTTGAATATTTATATCAAAAATTAAGATAGTTAATTTTGTCGAATTCGGGTCTTGATTGGAGCAGACCGATGTTTGTTTGGTTGAGTATCAAATCTAATTGGATTTGTTACAATTTGGCTTAAGAAAGGTTTGCTTTGAATAAAATCTTTTGATTAGATTTATTGCTATTCAGCTAGAAAGGTTTATTTTGAAGGGGATCTGTTGCTTTTTGGCTTGAGAGACATTGGCTTTGAAAGGGATCTGTTGGTATTTGGCCTGAGAAACGTTGGCTGTGAAGGGGACAAAGCACTTAGGTGATGCAGGTATTGTAACTTTTGTAAAATCATGATTGACAATTACACGCAGACATTATTATGCAATGCAATAACAGATCAAGAAAAATATCTAAGCAATTGCTGTCATTTTATTCTTGTAAAAATTAATATTACAGAGGTATTTTTGTCAGTGATGGTGGATTCACTTCACAGATAGCAGGTGACTGAGGAGCCTTGCTGATTGTAAGTGCAATAGAATTACAGATTGGGTTTTAATGTTCACCAATCCTGCGATTAAGAAATTCAGATTCGGGGTTGTGGCATTTTGGAATATTTCTACCTTGGAAAAAGCTCGAGTGTTATACAATGAGACATCCCTGATGATGGGGAACATTCCCTATCATCACCTAGAAATGGGCGACAGATCGGGATATAGCTAGTGATTTTTGTATCCTATTGCATTGGTGGATGTTTTGAGTGTCCTCTACTGCAGCTGTCACTTCTTTGCCCCCATAGAAATAAGTGATATATATATTGAAACGAAGAAAAATAGGTTTGCCACCAAATGGGGTTTGATAGACCTATTTCTCTAATTTCATTAAGGAAATGAGATCTCCACAATGAAATGACTGTCAATCAAAAGGTGAGTCAAGTCAAAATGTGAATCTGCAATTTTTTTCTTTCTTTTTTACAAGGATGGGGGTCCTAATTAAACAACACTTTGGAGAGAAAAATTAAAAATAGCAAAAAAACTCTAAAATGCAACTAATAGATTAAGCTCAATTCTAATGAAACCAAAAGTTGAAATGTAGATCTGGGAAACGAAAAATGATGTGTGTCAGTCACCAGAAGTGTTTTTTCAAAGCTAACTGAGGACCCATTCGCCATAGAATTGAGGACTCATTCGCTCTATGGCGAATGGGTCCTGACTGGGGCTCTATAAAAATGGTTTTGGGTTTTCTTCTATTATGTCTGCTCCTAGTTCCCCAATTTTCACAATCGAACATTCAGAAATAAATCTTGGAGGTGAGTTTCTGTGAAATTGCAAGAAGGATAACAACAAATGTAACTTTGACAAACTTTGCAATTTTGCTCTTCAAGAGATCTTCCACCTAAAATCAAACCCTTATTTGAACCTTGGAATGTGGATTTGCAACTTGCATGAAATGGCTTCAATAGATGTGGATGTGGATCTTGATCTTGAAACTTGACTTGAAACAATGCCTTTGGATGCTTGAATGGATCTTGAACACTACATCAACATATTAGCTCAAATAACATGCATGATGCAAGAAGACTTTGACATGATAATGGATATTGATTGTTGCAATAATTCTTTTATAAATGCTCCCCAAACGGTAAAAAAAAATCTTCCAACCCTTAGGTACCATCACACATATACCCCACATTACACACTAACTATAGATCTTAACTCCCCAAATATTTCCCAGATTCTAAGGTCATATTTAAAACTCAAAATAACTAAACCACCACCACTATACTTGATGCTTAATGCTAACCCCACATTGACCCACTTCTCATTGCATGTGATCACGTTCAAATACTTCCTTAAGTGATGTATTGACAAGGGTTTGAATTGGTTCTCCCTTCTTCCTAATAACACTCATCTCTTAAGCATTTTCCCAACACATGGTCCAGAGTTCATGGGAGTCACCTACTCCTATTTTCAATAAGATTCACTTCAACAGGATAGTGCATGGAAATATATCCATATGCATAATCTTTATCTCCTTCGATGTAGAATAGGAGTTTGAATCCATCTCTAACAATAACAAAATCCAACCTTAATTATTCAATTGTATTATCTAATGGATTTTTGAACAATTATTTATTACTAAATATCATTATGTGGCTAGATAGGAAATTCATATAACTTACCTTTTTAGCTTACCTTAAGCATCCTCATTGTCGGATAGAGTTGTTCCTATTTACCATCAACGATATTAGGGATTTATTCCATTGAATATCTTCATGATCTACAAGGGTCATGCTTCATTCCCAAGTATTGTGCCCTTTTCCACAAAACATAAAACATATTAGCAAATCACTTGAATTAAATGCATTTTGTTCTTTTGCCTATATTAATTTAAATATGCTTATCTCTTGATACTTGTAAGAATCTAAATTTGCATACTTTTCATTCTTTCCTATCGAATTGTCAAGACACATGTAATAAGAACATTTACTACTATCATCATTTAACTAAGTCAAAGAAAATTTAGAACGCTAAGCATGCAGTTGAGCGCACTCATTGATGTTCTCTTATACTTTCATCATTTGAATATATAACTCTCTCAATTTCACACACACACTCTCCATAATAATATTCAAAGGTAATGAAAATTAAAGATTTAATCATTTTTCCCATCAACATTTCCAATGCTAGGCAGGTTGGTGCGAACGTAGGTGAGAAGCTGGGCGGGAGAAAACAGATTGGTCCCCTTACTCCTGTTGATGGTTGTGAAATCCCTCCTTTACGGGCAGATTTTGGCTTTGATCCTCCTCTATTTGGTGTTCTCCCTCAGCTCAGTGTTGCTGGTGCTACGTTGGGTTGTGTGGATGGGGACCCTATTCCTCCTCATGAAAGGAAATCCTTTTCCGATGCTACTCGTGTCCAGCCTCCTGCCCAGGCTAGGGTTCGGCCTTTTCCTTGTGCCCGTGCCTCCTCTATGGTGGTCTGTGGGCTAGAGGTTGTTGAGAATGAGGATTTTTATATGCGCTAGGGTGTGGTCTGTAGTTTCAACAGCTTGTAGCCCTCCCTTCTGGATCTCCATGAGTGGGTTTTCCTTTCCTGGAAACCTATTGTTACTGGACCGATCAACCTCTATCCCAGTGCTAGAGGCTTCTTCTTTGCAACATTTACTCTCCTTGAGGATTATGATCGAGTGCTTGACCAGGTGTGGATGTGGGGTGTCCATTTGTTGTTCATTTGGCCTTGGTCTCACTCATTCAACCCTCTTACAGAGCCACTAAATATCAGACCAGTTTGGATTCGTCTACGAATCTCCCTCTCCAATTTTGGAAGGATTCTTGTTTTGAAGCTATTGGTAATGCCATTGGCAACTTTCTGAAGGTGGATTCTATGTCTCGAGATCTTGGGCATACTATGATGGCTCGTATTTTAATCGATTTGGACATCTCTAAGCCTCTCCATGGTGATGTGGTCTTGATGGTGGAGGGCAAACCTTGGAAACAACTTCTGGACTATGAGGGGATCCCTTTTCGGTGCAAGAGATGTTTCTTTGTTGGTCATTTGGCCTCTGGTTGCCCCCTTGCTCACCGCAAAGGCATTGCTACTTGGTGGAAGGATGCTCTCTCATACCATCTCACAGTGGGCTCTCCCCCTTCGGAAGATCCCTCTAAGGAGGACTCTTCCTTGGTGGCTGTGCCCCCAGGTTCCTCCTCCAGTTGTCCCTTCTGAGGTACCATTGCTTTGCTTTGCTGTCGTTGCACCGACTGATTCTTCCTATCCCTTGTTGAACACTGTTGTTGATCCCCTGAATGATTTTGACTCCTCACCTACGCTGCCAACTTCACTGCGCGGTGGCTCTTTGTCCGTTGTGGTTGTGGATGAACCACTCATCTCGCCTCGCTCGGTTGACCTTGGCTATGAGCCTTCCTGGTCTATTGTGCAGAAGAAAAAGTAGAAGGGACTACCCAAACCGCGACCTCGGGTTTTGGGAGTCAGTCCTATCCCCCTTGATTCAGGGGTTGTCTAGTCCTAGTACTTCTTTCGACTTGCTGTCTATTAGTTGTTCGTGTTTTGGTACTATTCTGTGTGTGGCCGGTTTGGCCTGTTCTGTCGAGCCTTGTGGCTCTTGTTTGTAAGCTCTTTCTAGTTCATATCCTGTTTTGAACTAGCTCTTTTTTGGCCTTGAGGGCCCTTTGTGTAAAGGGTACAACACCTTGTAAATGCTGCTCACCTTATCAAAAACATAATTGGTCTTTATAAAAATATCACAATGGTCATAGATAGGGTTGGGCCTCACATTTATCGTGTGTATAAAACAATACATTTTTAAATTAGAGTGGTTGTAAAACATTATCTAGGGGTTTGAAGTCTATGAATGAGTAAAGAGAACAAATATGTTGTAAATTAATGGATTGTTTCAATAGTTTGATGTTTTCAATGTGAAAGTTGAACTAGTGATACCTTAGCTTTGATATTTAATTAATTGTGAGAAGTGAATTAATGAAAAAGATGATCGAGAAAGTAACTAGACCCAACTTTTAATGTGTTGAACCACTCTAAGGCATCATATACCATTGTATAAAACATTTAGCTAGAAAACTATCATCAATTGTTATGGTAGTTGCTAAGATATATAAATGTTTGACATAAAAAATTGGCTCCCTATTGTCATTATATTGTTCCATTGAGACATAATATTCAATTATAAGGGTGTTTTAATCCATAAAATGGTTGATGAAGCATGAGGGAGTATAATATCTTCCAACTATTTATACTTGTTCTTTTAATTTGGTACAAATGTATGTCCAGTTTAGAATTTGGGTAGGATAAATGTCTCATGATGGTGGAACAAAGTTGTAGTTAGTGGCATGTGTTATAGAAAATATGTGATCAATGGGTTATATGGTGGATGAGTTGTAGGTATAGGGGTATTGAATTGAGGTGACATGTTATTAAGCCAAGGAAGTAGTGAATTTAACCTAGAGAATTTATTTGGAATCCATGTATAGTTTGAAATTTATATGAATGCAATTTTTTTATGAAGCTAGTTTTATTAAATAAAATCTATATCTAGAAACTATATTCAAACCTATGGTTGAGGATGTACGAAAAATATATCTACAAACCCTAGATTTAGGAACTAGTGAATTTAACACATATAAGTTATTTGGAATCTATGTAGAATTTGAAATTTATAGAATATACAATATGTAAGGATCTAATTCTTATTAAAGTTAAATATTAAATTAGAAACTATGTTCAAACCCTCGAGTTGAAGGGAAGAGATCTACAAACCCTAAAGAGGAACTAAAGAATTTAATTTAGAGAATTTATTTAATTTATGTAAAATTTAAAATTTATATGAATGTATTAAAATTAAATCTAAAATTAGACACTACCATTCGTGACCTTCTCATCACCAGTCACCCAATAGTCCCAACAAGTTCAATGGTGTTTAGGAGCATATGGAGGGCTTGAGAATTAATCAAAGTCAAAGTCACTAACCCCCATTTCAAGGTGCATAATAACAAATTTTTGGATCCTGACAAATCCATATGGTGGAATTTAGAGCACAATGGAAAACCCCTTGGGCTTCTTCAAGGCTACTCAACCAAGAAATGGACATAGACTGGGATCCAAACTTTGAAAAAATCTTGAAAGATGGGGCTCTAAAGGATTTAGAATCCTTGAGGGAGGAATTTAGCCTCCTCCACCCCCAACCCAACCACCCTCCCCTTCTAGCTTAAGAATGTACTTTGTTCTAAAGGATGCTTGCAAAAATATTCCCTCCTACAAGCTATAAGCGTTGTTGTGATCTTGCAAAGGACCTTAGATGGGGGGATGGACCCCCTTAGCCAAGGTCTAAAACAAGCTAATATATAAAGATTTAATTAATTTTGAATCCTTAATTGGTCACTTTAAAACTTGGAAAGTAAATATGGCTAACAAAGAGTGGGTGAAGGTTTTTATCTCTGCTTGGTCTAATGTGCTTGATCCTAAAAAAGCTTGTCTTAGATGGTTAATTTTGTTGCAAAGAGTTCCTTTTAAAATTAATCATGATGATATTGAGATCTGTAGCATTTGCAAAATCCACGAATCTATTAAGTATATCTTCTTTGATTGTTTTTATGCTAATGAAATTTGGAAACTATTTTGCAATAATCAGTTAATTTGGAATAAGAGTGGAAATGTTAATTGAAAAGAGGTTTTAATCAATAATGATAAGAAATTGGGAAAAAATATGTATTATTTTGGATTTGCTTGGGTAATGAAATTTTATGGCACATATGGAAGGCAAGGAATGAGGATAAATTTAATGGGCATAGGAGGTTGCTTACCGAGTCTTCCAAAAGACTCATTACGTGTAATGTTGCTATGTAGGTTACTGCAACAATGGAGATCTCTGAGGACAAATTCTTGAGGCTATTAAGCGATGGGGTTGTGTTGATCAATCAAATTGAGATAAAATATGGACATTCGTGGCAACATAATCAACCAAATCTTTCCATTTTCATGAAGGCACTTGAAGCCTTCTAAAAGGAATTTAATGATCAAGTTGAGAAGAAGAAGGCTCCCTAGGAGAACAAAGGTCATAGCCTGCACACAAATGAAAACCAAGAAATAGAGGAAACCATGAGGAAACCATGTCTAATGAAGAGAATATTGCTGCAAAAATACTTGCTGAATGGAAAGAACTGGAATTAGGAAGTGAAAAAAAGAATTTTTAATAATTGTCACCTTTTGAATGAAGTTGCATTGTAGATCTATAAAACACTCGGTATTATATATAGCTATATAAGTATGTATAAAATGATGTAATTTTTGGCGCTTTTACGATTATTAATACAAAAAATTAGACACTAAATG
>VDFB02356408.1:0-13022 GCA_007258455.2 Sequoia sempervirens | reverse complement strand
TGGGCCTCAAAAGTTAATCAACAAGGATTGTGTAGTAACATTTTTTATTGGGCCTTTCTAGGATATATTTTAATGTGATGTAAAACCATTAGATTACTCAAATATCCTTCTTAGATGGTCATTCCAATATGATCATAGTGTAATTTATGATGGATGCCTAAAAACCTACCATATCAAAAAAGATGGTAAGTTACATAAGATTACTTTTGTCTCTAGTGCTAAAACACATTTCATTTTAGGTAATCCTATTGTGAAATAGATCAACTTATTCAAATACTTATTACTCTATATAATTTTCCAAGCTAAGGAGGATAATCAAGATAAGTTGCCACCTTTTTCTACGATAAGTTTAGTGGAGAGTTACTCAAATTTTTTGAAAATCCCAAAGGTTTACCACCTTTTAGATCTATGAATCATTCTATAGATTTGGTTCTAGGGTCTTCCTTGCCAAATTTTCTAGCATACTACCTATCACAAATTGAAAGTGAGAAAATATAGTAGATCAAAAATCGTATGGAAGAAGGGAATATATATCCTTGCACCTCTCCTTGCGGCTCTCCAACCTTTATCATTCCTAAAAGAGAGAATGATGAATGTAGAATGGTCATGAATTATATATAGAGCATTAAACTAAATCACTATAAATAATAAATATCCTTTTCCAAGGATTGATGACCTTTTGATCATCTTAAGGGAGATTAGTATTTTACAAATTTGGATCTCACTTTAGGCTATCATTAGGTAAGAATGGATTCTATTCATTGTTGGAAAATGGCCTTCAAAACTAAATATGGGCTTTATGAATGATTAGGTGATTTGTTTTGAATTGAGTAATGTTCTCACCACATTTATGTAGCTCATTAATGATATTTTTAGAGATCACCTAGAAAATTTCATCATTGTGTATTTAGATAATATTATCATGTTCATTAAATTTTCAGAGGATCATATTGAGCATGTTTGAACTAGTTTAGATCTTCTATAACAACACTAACTTCAAGCTAAGATGAAGAAATCCTTCTTTGGTCAATGTTATATCAAATATTTTGGGTTTTGTTATTGATCATTTTGGAGTATGTCCAAACCTTGAAATTGTGAAATATCTCAAAGATTGGCCTATCCCTCATTGTGTTACAAATCTAAAGAGTTTTCTTGGGCATATGAACTTCTATGGAAAATTCATTTTGTATTTTTCTTATATTTATTGACCACTTCACTAGTTGTCCAACCAATAAATTTTCATGGTCTATAATGGCAAATCAAGCATTCCAATAACTTGAGGAGACACTTTTCTAATATTCAGAACTTATTCTTCCAAATCTTCAGCAACCCTTTGAGATTGAGATAGATGCTTCAAACTATACAATAGGAGATATTCTTAAATAAGGAGGATATTTAGTAGCCTATCATTTTGAAGGCCTCTCTATAATAAAACTCAATTACAACACCTATGATAAGGAATTCCATGTCTTGGTCCAAGCCTTGAGATAATAGAGTACTACACTCTTGGTAAGGTAAAACTCCTTCATATTGATCATCAACCTCTTATGCTTGTGAATTTATAGCCTAGAATTCAAGAACTACATCCTTTGAAGCATTTCAGTAGTTTCATTTAGTCATTAAATATATAAAATGGTAGTACCAATAAAGTTATTGACTTTTAAATGAGCCACCCTTTCGTTAAATAATTACATATTTTAGATGTTATATTTGTTGCATGTGAGGAGTGGAAAAGTTTCTCTTATCCCAATGTATCTCTTGGACCATTGTACATTCTCTATAAAATCCCATCATCACCAACCAATCCCTTTTCTTGGACTACACAATTAGAGATGGTTAGTTATACAAATTGAATCAATTGTGTGTTCCTACTAATTATGTTAGTTGATGCTAATTAAGGAGGTTTATTCTTCATTTTATTGCGACAGTTTGGCACAAAAATCTAAACATTTATGGGGGTACTGTTATTGGCCCTCCATGAGGAAGCAAGTCAAAGATTTTATTTGTTGATGCTTTCTTTGTAGTGAAGCTAAGCCTACTTTATTCAAGGTCATATTTTGACCCTTCATGTGTATATCACCTCCTTCCTCTTCCCTCTCAACTATGAGAGTGTTAGAACATAATTTTATTAAGGGTCATATACCCTTATATAACATTTATATATAGTTCTAATATAAGGTTATAAACCTTATGCTTATTATATGCTTTATAAAGCATATACCATTTAATAATTAATAATTTAATAACTATTAGATTATTAATTATTTACAAATTATTGTTTTGAAAAGATGTGGCTAATATCTCTTTAGGTATTTCAACACCCCTTCTATGCATAAGGAGGCTCTCTCTCATTAAGAGGTGTGTGAGAATTTGAAGATCTATAGTAAATTCTATCACTATGTGCATGATGTATTATTGGCCATGTGAAAGTGAGGAGAAGTGTTACCCAAGTTCAATCTATCTTTTTAATAGACCATTTTGTAAGTGTTTTATAATTAAATGATACTTTATGGGGTTTTTTATCTGGAAGGGTTTTTCCATGTATATAGTGTGTAATGTGTTGAATTTGTCTATTTTATAATTCTCATATTATTTATCTTATATTAAATTTATAATGATTAGTAATCTAAGATCTCAATTTCTAACCCGATACCAAAGTCACTTAGTCTATACTAATCATTTTTTAAAGTAATGATATTTTAAATTTTTGCCAAAGTCACTTAGACTATACTAATCCTTTTTAAAAGTAATAATATAAAATATACTTTACCTCTTCATTTATTGTTAAGCGCATTTACAATATTATATTCATTTTTAAAAGTAATAATATTTTTAAATTTTGCCTCTTCATTTATTGTTAAGTGCATTTACAATTTATATTTAGTGTTCATGGAAAAATATTTGATGTGTCGCTATTCTTCCAAATCATTATACTAATCTAAGATTATAAATCTATTGGGAGAGTGTTATTCTTCTAAGAATAGAGTTATAATCTCCCATTTACATTTCAAAATAAATTATCTTCGTGACAAGTTGGATGACCAATAGACTAATTTAAATAAAAAAATTTTTGGTACCATATGATAAAAAAATCTAATCCAATGAACTATTTTCTTGGTAGATTTTCATGCACACAAAAGAGCTTCATAATTTTCCTATATTTTTAATGGACATACTAGCATAATGACATCCTCGTACCAAGTAAATTCGAGCTCACATTCAATTGTTGTTTCAAGATACGAATGTTCGAATTATTATTAATAATATGATGACTGGCCCCTTCCCCTTACAGAGATCCATTCGACAAGGATATCCCTTAGCTCCATATCTTTATGTGCTTACAACTTATGCCTTGGGTTGGAATATCCATCCCTCAAAATGATATTGTCATTAACTCGAGCACTATGATGACGACAGCTTGTTATTTTTGCAAAATTCTGAAAAAGATATCTCCAACACGATGGATGTTTTGGAATTGTATTGTGTTGTTTCTAAATCTAAGATTGCTCATGATAAAACAAAATTCTTGATGATCTAGGTTGGGCTTATTCCTCACTAGATACCTCAGGAATGGAAACAAATCAAGCATGGGGAAATTATGAGATATCTTGGGATACCATTTGGTTTTGGTGTTACTCCTTTTGATATGTGGAATTGGTATCTTAATAGAGTTCAATGTAAACTTTTTAATTCGGTAAACAAGTTCCTTTCTTTAGCTGGAAAAATTCAAGTTGCTAAGAAAATTTTCCTTGCCACTCATGTTTGCTACTCATTCTGTTGGATGCCTTCCAATAAAGGTTATGACTTGAATTTGGTTAAAATTATTCAATGGTTTTTATGGACCAAATGGGATGGCAATACTGGTTTTATCGCTACTTCTTGGAATCATTGCATTCAACCCAAATGTAAAGGAGGACTGGGGTTACTAGACCCAAAAACACAAGGGATATGTTTAGTAGCCAAATGGATTAGTATAGCTGTAAAAGGAGATGAACCTTGGAAAATTCTTATATAGAATATAATTCACCTTGCCTCAATTAAAGGAGAATGATAGGCTATGCGATCATTAGACAAAATCCTTCATGTGTCCTTTTTTTTTTGTTAAAGCCTCACCTTCATTTCAATCAATTTAGAAAGTTTGGCAATATACCTGCCACCTTTTAAAGTGGAGAGATTCCTCTCTTCAACATGGATTAAGTTTTTCTACTTCGTCCACTTGGTGAAACAAACATATTATGTATCATGGGCAGCTTCTAGCTTTGAGTTTCTTGAAGCAATCTTACTGTTTATATAAAAAAGGAATCAATAAGGTGGGAGACCTTTGGGATTTCACTACCTTGAATTGGTTGTCATGGCATTTAGTTCAATTTGATTTTAATCTGAGCATCAAATACAAACCATTTTTTATCTTTGTGCAGTCATTGATATTGTTGGAATTATCCATGAAGCTTTTTCAAAGTTGGTTATGGTTATCAATTTATCTTTTCTTAGTTTTTTTTTTTAAGATATATTTGCAGCCATGAAATCTCACCTGAACTTGAAATGGAATTGCAAATTTACTAAAAAATTTTGGGCAAAACTCTCAGCTCAAATTTGGAAGTCAAAAATCAATTCTGAGGCTCAATTAATGGCTTGGAAGATTTTACATTGCAAACTGCCCATTGGAGGTAGGTTGAGGTGTATTATGGTCCAACTCCTTAATTGTCCTTTTTGCCACATGAAGATATGAGGCATGTTTTTTGGGGATACCAAGTTGTAAAAAAAATAATGGAACTCTGTGTTTCATGTCTTGCCTACTATTTTTGAACATAAACTTACTTGGAAAGAGGCCTTGCTCAAAGTCGGCTCCATAATAATTTTATTGCTGATGGAGTTCGTCATGTTATTTCATTGCATCTTTGAAGAAACAAATGTAAAACAGTGTTTAGTAATGATCACAAGGAAATTGCAGTTTTAAAGCTCTACTTGACATATTTTATTGTCTTGCCTCTCTCTTCTCTCTTTTACAGGCGGATTCTAGGGAGAAATTAAAGATGGTTTTGCAAATTCAGCGCATCAAACATCAAATGGACCAGCTGCTCAAATATCAAAAAAATTGTATTGCTCAAGAGCTAAGGCCTCTCTTGTTGCATTGACTGCTTTTCTCATCATAACTCTATAGTTTATGTTGTTGGTATGTACTTTGACTCTTATACATGGGCATTATTATTGATGGTATTGCTGCTTAACAAGAAATATTGTTGTTGCTGTTGTATTTGCTAAAGCTGTCTCAGTTTTGCTAATGTTGCATTGATAGTCACAGCTACAGCTATGTGGAGACTTTGTTGTCCCTCTTTTGTGTAATGTGTCTCATATTGCTGTTGTAACAAGAAATATTGTTGCTACTTGTTTTTTTTTTTTTTAGACTGCAAAGCACGGTCGGCATTTGTCCCCCCTATATAAACTGTAGTGCCAGAAACTTTTTTCACATGCTCGGGTGTCAGAACACGCCTTCCAAAACCACGGGTTTGGGGAGACTAGACTGGACTTCACGCACAGAGGCCACGTGTCCTGCCAGGCCCCCTCTTGACCCCTTTGTTGCTACTGCTATTTATTAACTGGCCTCACTTTTGTTGATGTTGGGCATTGATACCTAGCCACGCTATGTGGAGATTTCCCTTTGCTATCCCTCTTTGTGTCATGTGTCTCTATTGCTTTTGTAACAAGAAATATTGTTGCTACTTGTTTTTTTTTTTTTTTTCAGACTGCAAGAATCGGTCGGGTATCTGCCCCCCTATAAACTGCAGTGCGCTTGGTAAACTTTTTTCACATGATCAATGGCATTGCGACACGCCCCCCAGTACCACGGGTTTGGGGGAAGACTAGACCTCGTGACCTCTTGCCTGCAATAGGATGCTTTAGCCAATCAAGCTAGACCCCGCCCCTTGTTGCTACTATTGTATTTGTTAACGTTGTCTCAATGTTGTTGATGTTGCATTGATAGTCACTGCTACTGCTACGTGAAGACTTTGTTGTCCCTCTTTTATGTCATGTGTCTCATATTGCTATTATAACAAGAAATATTGTTGCTGCTGTTGTATTTGTTAACGCTGTCCCACCTTTACTGATGTTACATTGACAGTCACTGCTACTGCTACATGGAGACTTTGCTGTCCCACTTTTATATCATGAGTTTCTTGTACAGTCTCATTTTGCAGTTTTTAACTACATTTTTTCTCTTGTAATATGCATATTCTCAATAAATAAATAAAAGTGTTTGCTCACCTACTTTTAACAAATAGACTCATTGCCCACTCCAATGAAGATTTAATTCAAAAAGGATATTAAATGGAGTGGTTTTCGAGATCAGAACCAACAATTTTCTAATAGATTTTTTATGGCCTGAATGATATTCTTAGAAAGCATGTTAGGTATAAGAGATTAAATGAGCCCCGTGAAAAGAAAGAAAATCTTCAGTCATAAACTGCCAAAGACTATAATCTTGGAATTATTGATATAGCCCTTTCTAATACGCTAAATAAAGTATAACAAAATTCATAGCCAAAAAGCTTTAATTTATTTTTTTAATGGGATTTATTTAAAGGAAGATAATCTTAGAGAGTTTTTTTAATCTCATCCTTGGTAAAACAAGGAAAAAGTCATCATAATTAAGCTCTATGAAATAAATCTTGTTTATGATTTTAAATTTGATAATAAGATTTATTTTATTTTTTATTTTTGTCAAAAATCTATCATGTCATGTCTATGTAAAAAATTCAAATCTTAGAAAATATTTTTTTAATTGTGAATTTCTTTCTATTATCTTGTGCTTCTATTTATTTGTTTCTTCATACGATATTTCATACAAGCATATATTTGAAAATATTTTTCTTTATGTTTTACATGTTTAAGTTCTTTGACATGATATTTGTAATTAGGAAAGTATGTTGATGTCCTCTAGAATTACATTAATGTTATGTTGGATGAGGAACAAAATCACCTTCTCTAAGATGGGTGTCATATTGATAATAGGAAATTTTGATTCTGCATAGTGGTTGTTGTAGCAAAGACTATTTGGCATGAACATCAATGGCTAGGCTATCTTGACACAATTTTTGTGGGTTGTTGGTGACTATACAACATCTACTATATTCCTATATGTTGTAGCAATTGCATGTTGTAAACTTAAATATTACTTAAGTGAGCATTTGCACTTATATAAGTAGGTAAAAGCTCACTCAAACCATGAAAAGCTAATTATATTTTTTGCAGTTATATAAGCAAGTAAAAGCTTACTCAAGCCAATGAACTTAGACACCATGGATTATAATTTGGTTTAAATTGGAGTTGAAAATATGTTTTATTTGTAAATTCATGGAGAATTTTGCTAAAGAATAGCATTAAATAAAGGATAAGCTTTCCATCCTTGCATATCCTAGGGAAATATGTTTGCAATTTACTAGAAGTTATTTATTTTATTACAAGATAAGATCCTTAAGATAAATTCTCATTTTATTTATCTTATATTAATTTATAATGATTAGTAACTTAAGATCCTAATTTCTAACTGGGAGTCTATGCTATAGATTTTATTAGTGGGTTGCCTACTACTTTCAAATAACCAGATTACATTTTTGTTGTGGTATGCTAGTTTTCAAAGATGGTCATCTTCATGTCTTACAAAAAAAACCATCGATTTTCCTAAGGTTGTAGAATTATTTTTAGTAATGTATGATGTCAATTTGGTTTTCCTCTTTCTATTATTTCTAATCATGATTATGAATTTTGAGTCATTTTTTAAAATAACTTTGGAAGCAGTTGGGGTGTCAACTTTGATATTTTATAGCTTTTCATCCACAAATAGATGGTTAGACTGAAGGGGTGAATTAGACTTTATTTTAGTCTCTCAAGATCTACTACAACAAGAATAAACACTGGGATAACTATTTTCATGTTTTGCAGCATAGCTCTAAGTGAACTACACATGCCTCCACATGTAATTCTCCTTTTGAGGTATGTTATGATATCGACATCTTGCTCATGTGAGATTCTTATCCCTCTCCCTCTACCTTCTTTGTCACACCAACAAAACAAACACAACCAAGCTTCTCAGTGTATCCAAAATATATCAAAGATTCATGCGCAAATATAGGTAACTCTTTAAATTTCTTAGACTAAGTTTAAGGAAATTTATGATAGTCATTGCATCTTTTCTAACTTCACAATTGGGAATAAATATAGATTTATATGGAAAAACAAAGGTTCAAAGGTCAACAAATTCATAAGCTTAATCATATTAGATGTGGGCCTTATACCATTATCTAACAAATAGGAGATAATGTCTTCAATCTTGATCTTGCATCCCATATTGGAATCCATGATGTGGTAAATGTTAATCAGTTGAAGTGGCATGAACCACCTCACTTGGAAAAAAAATTCTCTCTAATTGTGAGCATAATATTCTAGATTTTTAGCCTCCATTAGATGCATATACTATTTTTGAGGTTTGCACATGCTCTACTAGGTGCACAACAACTACTACATACTTGGTTGGTCACAAGGATACCCTATTGACACAAGCTAGGTGGATCACACAATAATATTTTAGCAACATTTTATCATCTTAAGGAGAAAGTGGGGACACCTTCCTTTGAAAAGGGAGGAAAATTAGTAAGGCATAGCCCTTTCGTAGCCCTTCATATGCACTTCATTAGACATAATATTTGATTATCTAATATTTTAGAGTATAATATTAACTTTAGTTATAATTTTTTATTAGTTGAATATTATTATGTTTTGCATTTATTTTTCTAGAAGATTCTTCTAGAATCATCTTTATACTTATTTAAATATACTTATTGAATAATGATTCAGTTTGAATTTCTTAAGAAATATCTCTCTTGTTAGTTTTGTTCTTGTTCAATCATATTACTATCACTCCAAGGAATTTGATTAATTCTATGTGTATAGGTATTTTTAACATAAGAGCACACCTTACACTCTCAAAAAAATGAGGTATAAAAAAGAATGGACTAAACCTTAATGAAAAGAAATGAAAGTATGCTAAGTGGTACACAACTAGATTATTGTTTTTGGGTAGAGGTTGTAAATACTTGTTATTTGATTAATCTTTCTCCTTGTTCAACTCTTGTTGATAAAACTCTTTTTCAAGTGTGGATAGGTAAGAATCCTTCAATTTCACATTTAAGGATATTTGGTTGCAAGGATTATGCTCATGTGCCTTAGGAAAAATGATCTAAACTAGATCCAAAATCTTAGAAATGTGTCTTCATTCATTACAAGAAGAATGTTAAAAGGTTACAATTTTTAGAATCCTCTAAACCATTTTTTTTTTTCTAGAGATGTAAATTTTAGGGAGTTTTAGAGCTTATTCAAGGGAAGACCAACTAAAAAGAAAGATAGAACAAAAATAACATGCACTTCAAGATAAAAATATAAAAGCATGAAGATGCACATGTGAAAGAATAATTAGATGTATTAAAGGATATAGAAGAAGAAAATGACTCAAATAATGATGTACAAGATGAGAAATAGAAGAAATAGCTAAGCCTATTATTCCTACCTTGAGGAGATCCACACAATGAAATCAAATCGATAGGCATTATCCACTGAATTTTTGTTCTATATTTTTTATTGATTATTGATTATGAACCTAGATCATTCAAGTAGGTTCCCTCTTTAGAAGATAACTTGAGTCTTGGATGTGTGTAGGAGGAGATCATAGCCTTGGATAATTTTAACACTTAGGATCTTGTTATTTTGTCTAAGGGAAGAAATCCTAATGGATGTAATTGGATGTAGAAAAAAAATTGATGCAAAAGTTTTGTTAGAGTGATGCAAGGCTAGAATGGTGGCCAAGGGCTACTCCTAGAGAGAGAGACTTAATTTTGGTGAAATTTCTCTCTTATTTATAAGTTATCTTCTATTATATTATTTTTATTTAGTATTGTATAGTGTGATTTTGAGATTGAGAAAATAAAATTTAAAACTATTTTCTTACATGGGGATCTTGAGGAGGAGAATTATATATGAAAACTTGATGGCTTTGTTGTGAAAGGGAAGGAACATTTGGTTTGCAAATTGAAATGATCATTGCATGATTTAAAATAGTCACCCAAGATGTGGTACTACAATTTTGATGCCTTTACATTAAGTTTAAGTTTTTTAGGAGCATTGAAGTTCATTATGTTTATGTTAATATTATTGATGATTAGATTCTAATCATTATCTTATATGTGGATGATATGTTATTTATTAGTAACAACAAGTTGATGATTAGGGAGCTCAAAACTTACTATTCTGGTACATTTGACATAAAGGAACCATGGTTTCAAAGTATATTAATGGGGATCAATTGGGATTAGGTAGATATAAAGCTTTTCTTGAGTCAAAATAAGTATGTGGATACTATTTTATGGCTTTTTAGTATGAATGGCTATAAAACAATGAGTATTTTATTTCCTATTAGTACTAAGTTTACTTTAGACACATTCTCTAAATTAGATGATAATTTTGGTGTGATGTCTAATGTGCCTTATGCTAGTGCTATTGGTAGTTTGATCTATGTAATGGTTTGCAATAGACTAGATATTTCCCAAGTGGTGAGAGTTTTGAGTAGGTTCATGTCTAATCCTGGTAGAGAGCATTGAACTTTAATTAAGGAAGTATTTATATATTTTCATGGATTTTTTTTTTTACTATTTTTATTATATTTATATAAGTTTATTTTGTATGTGGACTTTTTTCCTAAAATGGTTTCTCCAAGCAAAACCTTTGTTCATATGGTTTGATAACTTTATTCCTATTGTTGATTTTATGCCATCACATAATCATCATATGGTAATCCTTGGATAAAAAAATATAATTTAAATTTACATACATTGTGAGAGATTTTATTGCAATAGTTTCACCTTTCTTCTCAATAATCTCTACTGAGAAACAAGGTGAAACTATTACAATAAAAAAATCTCAAAATGTATGCAGTTATGAAATTAATCTCTTAATAATTGGAATACCATAATCAATTATGTGTGAAATCATGAATCAAAAAACTATAATAACACAAGATTTACATGGAGAAACCTTTCTAGAAAGAAAATCCACCAAAGAAAAAGTATATATTAATATTTAAATAAAATGGATACAATATCAACACACTTCCTCTCTATACTCTAGCAACATTTTGGCAACACCTATGTACCTACAAAGCATGATATCAAACTACTATATAACACCTCCAATAAATAGAAATGAAGAGATTTCAAAATCATAAATGGTTTTACAAAAAAATGGATACCAAAACCATTGTATCATGCAAAAACCTAATTCCCACCTTGTAGAGAATATTTTGAGACTAGTAAATACAATTAATGACTTCATATGGACACCACATGGGTTCAATCAATGAATCCTTAAATAAAAAATATAACTAAAAAGGAATCTTTATGTCATACATCCCCAATTGCTCACATAATTAAGCTTAGCACTCTAATTTGGAGTGCACTAACTCATGTGGGTCCCATCCATTATGACGAGATTCTCTAGACTCCTTCCATTAGTGCCTAGAATTAGGAATATATATTAAATGAGTCTAAATTCAAATCTAACCACCACCATAGTTCTCAACCTATCTCATGAATGCACATGAAAACTAATATCAAGACTTTAGAAAATTTAAATTACAAATAATTTCTCCAATTACAACCTTGACATCCAAGTGCACCTTCTAAGAATGTTGGAGATACATAAAATGTACACTTGAGATTTGAAAGGTTAATGACACCTTATCCTAACATTCTCCCACTTGACATTATTAATTGTAAATATATCCATATGAAGAATACCAAAATTGAATACAAAATCCAAGGCCCGTGGCCTTCTTGCACCACAAGAAATTATTCATGGTCACTAGCTTTAGGACGAAATCTATAACATTTTCTTGAGTGTCAACCTTCTATGATAAGGCTTTACCATTTTCTACCATCTCTCACACAAAGTGATGAGTTCATGCGTTGATGACAATGAACTCATTCTCTTGTGAACATTAGAGTAGGATGAGAGAGACACCTACCTCATATACATATTTTTTGTGTGAAACAAACATTTGGAAACACAAAGAGAAACCTACACAAGAGGTGGATCAACTAGAAGGTATTAGGCCTCAAATAATTAGAATGACAACCAATATATTTTATGTAAATAAATGCTTTCCAATGAAAAAGAGGGGATAACTGTCTAAGTAAGATAATTTTTGACAAAGTGAGATAATTAGAATACTAAGAAGACCAAGTAGAGCAACTTTTATTTAGAAAATTTCTCCAAAAAGTTTTAGGAATTTCTCATTTTTTGACAACCCGAGGACAATAGTGTGCAAGAGGATTCCAATGCACAAAAGAGACTATAATACACTAGGTGTCCTAGTGCATCACACACTATAGTTTGACACTTATGCTATACTCCTAAATCTATGCTATACTCCTAAATCTATACTTTAGTCTTGCAAAATGTATGAATGGGTGAATTTTCTAGAATTCTCCACAAGAATGTATCTATAACTTCAATAAGGACTAGAACCTATTAGAAAGTTTCTAGGTCACAAATGAAACATTGATTGACTAGACACATTCTAGTATACTAAGGACAAGGTTCCAAATTCCCTAACATCCAAAACAACATTCTTGATAAGATCACACCACAATAGAGGTGTGAATCATCAAGTGGAACAAAGTTTGTGTAATTAAAATATTTTAGCATAGCCACTAAAATAATAAAAATAACAACAAAGTGGAAAAAATATCAATTCTAAAAATAAGGTATAAAATGATCTCAATTTCAATAATAAATTAAGCACAACCATAGAAAGTCACAAGATATGAAAATACCAAATTTTGGTGGCTAGATTACATATAAATATGATATAAATCAATGATGGTCCTTACAAATAAATAGAGTATTCATCAATTTAAACAAAATAAAGTATTAAATTCTTGAATGTACACTTTGCATACACTATGTAACTAATT